>LBNU01037729.1:1435-14823 GCA_014162995.1 Artemisia annua
GGGGTGGGGGAGGTGGGAGGGGGTTAGGAGGAGTTGTTGGGCCGTGTTTTGTTTTTGTGGTTGATGGTTGTGCGAGTGAGGAGGAGATTAGGGCGCTTAAGAATGAGTTGTTGTTGATTGTTGCTCAGTTGCCGGAGAATGCTATGGTGGGGTTGGTGGTTTTTGATGCGATGGTGAAGGTGTATGATCTTGGGTTTAGTGAGTGTTTGAGGGTGGTTGTTTTTCATGGTGAGCGCGAGCTTTCGACTAATCAGGTATGGTTTGATGTAAATGCTTGTGACAATGTGTTTAAGTTTAGTGTTAAGTGTTAATGTTGGTTATGTTTTTATTGCTGGTTGTGTTTACGTTTGTTTATGTAAGTTTGTTTTGGTCACAAAAATATAGTTCGAGTGTTTGTTTGCAAGTAGATCAAACAGCTAGCTTGCTTCTTCACGAAGGGCACATCAGTATAGTTTAGTTAATCACATTTGAACAACAAATATACGAATGTAAACCGAGAACCTAAAATAATAAACAGAATATACATGGTTTTGTCAATCAGTGTGATAGATGTAGTCAGTCTTATCGTTTTTCTGATTAAGATCTACAATTGCTATTATACAACCTAATAAGTAGTTCAACTTAAAGTAAGAGACTCAATCCTAAGGTAATAAAGAGTGTCATTAGAGTCCCCTTACCGATCATTGTGAAGCAAATGAGCCTTGGTGCAGTGAGGTATTGGGGCTGCGTTAGGTTTTTCTTTTCCTGCTGCATAAGCCTATTTATATATTATATCATCCAACAGTCTAAATTGGCGACATGATTTTGTAAGACTTGCATTTTGTACAAGCTGATATGAGTAGTCTTTTAAGTCTACTTCTCTCTTTGCATTCATATCTATCAATACTTATCACACATCCTAACGAAGTAGAAAAGCTGACCACTCTAGTAGTTAAGCTGAAAACATTCTAGACTTGACCATGCTAATCATAGTATCGTTTATATTTATATGTGGATGGAGGATGACTTAAAACATACAGAGGGTTTAATAGGAAAGAAAGGAGGCTGTGACTTAAGGGGAGTGGGGGGTTGCTGTGCCATACATCAGCAGTCTCATAACTTAATATTTTTTTTCACTCAGAGTTACTTTGATACTAACAGAATTTAACTTCATGTGTGAAAACATTATTGAAAACCACAGTGATTCATGAGTTTGTTTGATTGTGAGGAGTCCTGTGAATGGCACCAAGTATTTCATGATTGGGATGTTTTGAATTAAACCCTTAAAACATTGACAACTATCCTTGTTAAACCTTGCATTTATGTTGATTGATTTAGTCAAGTCTAAACGAAAGCTGTAACAGCTGGATCGAACTGTTCCTGGGCAGAAGGTATTTTCTGGGCTACAATAGGTTGTCTTAGTTTTCAAGTTGGCTTAGCTAGTAAAGCATGCAACTGATGGACAGTAACCGAGCATGAATCTTGTGAGTAAAATGACACTTGGTCCTTTTCATAGGAGCTGTAGGAAGGAAGATCGCCACTACAAAATATGGTGACGAAAAATTAATCTAAACTGTGTACTTAGGACATGAGCATTACAACTACAACGTAGGCATATAATGGGTAGACGTTGGCTCAACGGGGACAACTTCAGCCAATACTTTTAGTAGGTGGTCTTTTTGGGTCATCAATAAGTGTTTGGGTAACATTAAAAAGTTTAAAGCTAAAAAGGTCAAACACACAAATTGTCAAAAATTAGCCACGAGTGGTAGGCAGTATTTGATGAAGTGAGGTGACTTCTCACAATTAGGTGATCGAGGCATGGAGCCTTAACAAAGGTAAAAATGGGATGTTGTGCATACACTTGTTGAAGGATAATGATGTATGGATATAAGATGTAGATAGCTTAAAGAAGTATATGCGTTTGGAATGTAAAAAAGCAGTGAAAGAGTTAATGCATATAAAGTTGTTCGTATTTTCGTACACGATTAGGCAAAAAAAGTGCAAGGACATACACATTAGTGAGGCTAAGTTTAGTAAGTTTTTGAACAAAACTAGTAAAGGTAGTGTATGAGACTAGATGCCAATATAAGGTTTCTGCATATAATGAGAATGTTAAAGTTGAGAGTTCTAGGCCTATTGGTATTCTACGGAGGCCTAGAGAACCCTAGAGACGTAGGCATAATATTATTTTAGTGAATCTTGGAGTTGAAAGTACCATAATAAGCATATACATCATACTCCGTATAAAGTAATCAGGACTGGTTCTTTTCTCATTTGTGGCCATTTGCATAGAATGATGGAGTGGAATCTTACCACTGTCTTATAGGACTTACCTGATTACTTTATGCAAACGGCAACAAATACTTAAAGCCTCACCTACAATATTGAACCACCCCACAGTCAAAGCCAATGTTCTCATGATCATCACATCTTTGCTACAGCAGTCTAAACTATAGCCAAATAAGCTTACATTAAAAGTTGGCTTTGAAATCAACTAATCACAAAACCAAAACAAATATATATAATGTGAATGAGTGCCAAATAATTTGAATGTACAATACCTTGTCAAGCATGCCACATCTTATTGGTTGACTCTTATAGTTGTTGACAAAGCAACACATTTAATATGCTTAAACATTTAAATTATGCCAAAAAGTCAATAATGACACGAGGAACTTGAAACTGAAAACGTAAGCATGATGATACTATTTGATCATCAAGAAATAGTGACAGGTTTATATGTGCTTCAAGAGTAATAACACTGGCACTACTTCAATATCATGAGGCAAAATGGTCACTTGATCAGAATTTTCTAGTTTCGAAAACATGATGTAGCCATTAGCAGAACTTAGCTGGGGCAGGGGAGGGCTATGGCCATTGTGCAACGCGTGAATCAATTGCTTAATTGTTGATTGAAGTCCAATTGCTTTCTATAGTAACATTCAGAATGATGTTTTGTAATTTACAACTTGTGTTTTGCATCTTTAGATGATAAGCTTTAGGATATATAAGTCTAGTTACCCATATAGTTAAATACAAATGCATATGAGTAAAAGTTATGCTGTTTTAAATTGAGTTGCTAATGAATAGTAGCTCTTTAAGTCATATACTACGTATGTTCAAAAGAGTAAATATATAGTAGCATCAGTGTAACTGAAGGGTGAGATGTTTAGTAAGTTATGCCTTTTCGCCTACATGTTGGCTCCTTTCACATTATCTTCTTAAGTTATCCAAAAATGACCACACAGAGCCAGAATTCATATCAAGCCACCAAGAAAGTCCATGATTTTTTGCATGCACTAGGATTTCGGGTTGACCTGAATTACACACCATTAAACCTAAACAATGTAAGCTAAAAGACACGTGTCCACATGATTTGTTTCTGAATAAAAACAAATTAAGAACGTCAAACCTGACCTAGATGAGATTTTCATCGTGGCATGACAAACAGGCAATTCGAACCTTGTTTTCATCTTTACTCATGCACTAGTATTCTTTGTCACTCTCGGATACTTGTAGGCATTGACATATTGATCTAAAAGATAAGGTTTAAAACAAGATATAAGTCACCAAATTGGATAGATATCAATACGATAGGCTTTTATATATATATATATATATATATATATATATATATATATATATATATATATATATATATTTATTATTATTATTATTATTTTTTGCTGTGTTTCCTATAAGCTTATTAACTGTTTATTATATTCATTACCAGATCATAGATCATCTGGGGATCCATTCTGCAAAGCAACAACTTGGAAAAACGCATGTGGCACAAAAGCATAATTTTATATTACCAGTTTCTGAATGTGAGTTTAACATTACCACGGCCATCGAAGATATCGGACACTCATCACCACTCACACCGGGGCATCGTCCTCCACGGTGTACTGGTGCTGCTATTCAAGTTGCCATAGCCCTTCTTGAAGGATCATCGGTCCCCACTGGATCCCGTATAATGGTTTTCACATCTGGGCCTGCTACCATGGGACCAGGGATAGTTGTAAGTCAAGATCTGAATCAATCGATTAGAACACACCGAGACATAAACGGGGGCCATGCCCCATTTTACAACAAGTCTTGTGAATATTACAAAAAAATATCAGAAAAGTTAACAGATATATCCATGGTGCTTGATCTATTCGCATGTTCTCTGGATCAAGTAGGAGTAACAGAGATGCGGCCCCCAGTGGAGAGATCGGGTGGGTTCATGATGTTGGCAGAATCTTTCGAATCTGATCAGTTTAAAAAATGTGTACGTCATATTTTCAGTCGTGATGAACAAGGGTTTTTGAATATGTGTTTTGATGCCACTATTGAGATAATTACCACAAAAGATGTGAAAATATGTGGTGCCATTGGCCCGTGTGTTTCCTTGAAGAAAAAGAATGGTTCTGTGAGCGAAATGGAGATTGGTGAAGGTGGTACCAACACATGGAAGCTTGGAACGATAACTGATAAAACCTGCATCGCCTTCTTTTTTCAAGTGAGTGAAGAACAAAAAGCACAGCCAGGGACTGCATTTTTTATACAGTTTATAACAAAATATAGACATGGAAACATGGGAGTTCGCAAACGCGTAACATCTGCAGCGAGAAGGTGGGTTAGTGCTGGTGCACCAGAAATTGCTGCAGGGTTTGATCAAGAAACTGCAGCTGCAGTCATGGCTAGACTTGCGGTTCATGAAACTCAGAAGAATTTCCCTAGAGAGGTGGTCAGATGGCTCGATAAGGAACTTATTAGTTTTGCATCAAAGTTCGGGGACTATATTCACGAAGATCCGTCATCTTTTCGTCTTTCTTCTAATTTCTCACTTTACCCTCAGTTCATGTATCATTTACGAAGGTCTCAGTTTATTGATGTGTTCAACAGCAGTCCTGACGAAACCGCGTTTTTCCAGCTGATGTTAAACCGTGAAGGGGTTGTGGGGTCATTAATAATGATACAACCGACTCTTTTCCAGTATTCATTTGACGGGCCTCCTATTCCTGTTCTTTTAGATGTTTGCTCGTTGTCTCCGGATGTAATTCTGCTATTTGATTCCTATTTTTATGTTGTTATTCACTACGGGTCAAAAATAGCTCAATGGAAGAAAATGGGTTATGATAAGGACCCAAACCATGAAAGTTTTAGAAAGCTGTTGGAAGCACCAGCGATCGAAGCAGAACAGCTAGTGGCTCAAAGGATTCCTGTTCCGAAACTCGTGAAATGTGAGCAGCATAGTAGTCAGGCTAGGTTTCTTTTAGCAAAGTTGAACCCTTCGGCTACACATAAGTCGAGTTACGTCGATGGGTCTGAGGTTATAATGACAGATGACGTAAGCTTGCAAGTTTTTCTCGAGCATTTGCAAGAACTGGCAGTTCAGGGTTGACTGATAGTCGTCGTCGTCGTTGTTGTTGTTGTATAGATATGTTTTCGTTTTGGCATTCATTTGAGTAGAATCAAAGTATAGGAAGAATTAATGTGTATAAGACTACGTTTGAGGCAGTTTTGATAAATTGTAGAAAATGATCCTGAATTGTTTGATGTTTGGTTAACTTTGTCTATTGTATCAAGCTGATCAAATCTATGCGTCAGAGACGGTATATCATGCAAAGTGTACGTGTCGTTGATTTTCGGTCATCCTGTAACAGAAAACAGGTTAGCAGGGTTACTCATAAAAAGGGTGTTTCTTATTCGTTAGGAAGGATTATTATTATTATTGTTATTGTTATTGTTATTTTATTTTTTAGTTGTTAGTGGTTCAGGTCCATTAGCAACCTCCCTTAGCTAAACATCTCCTCCCCAAGTCACCTTAAGGAAACCTTAGTGTAAGTTGATATCTACAAAATTTCAATCTTATTTGAACATCCTTGTGTTCGATTCTCGTTATCTGCCATAGATGGAGCTACATAGAGCCGAGAGGGAATCATACGATTTTGCAGAAAATCATTTTGTTCAAATCCTATAATTTTCGCAAAATTTAGATAAACATAGCTATGAGGTGTGTGTTAAAGAAATTAGGACATACTTAAAAATTTGTATTAACCATTTAACGTGGTTTTCATCAACCATAAATGCAGTCAGCTTGTCAAAGGCTACAAACGTTAAATATAAGTTCATGTCATATTAATGATTTACAAATGTTGCTTTTGGTACCAATGGTCAATCAGCGTTTGACTTTATATACTCCTTCCGCCTCAAAATTATTGTCCCTGTTTGACTTTTTAAGTTTTTCTTTTTCAACTTTAACCTTAAGTATTTTGCTTGTGTTATATACTTGATGAAAATTATACGAATAAAAATACATTTATAACGCAAACAAAAATACTTAAGGTTAAAGTAAGAAAAGAAGACTTAAAAAATCAAAATGGAGACAATAATTTTTGGACGGAGGGAGTAGGTAACAAAACAGACGCTGTTGTTACGATAAATCTATAATCGTTAAATATTTCATACTAATAAACATTACGTATCATGCGGCATGTAGCAGTTGCGGTGTTATAAACATGACAAAGAAAATGTTAGACATTAAATATGCATGGTTTCCCAAGAACTACCATTGACAAATGGCAGCTAATCTTTGAATATAGGATAAATAAACCTCTATGGATAATTAATTTAAAAACGAACTAAACATGTGGTTCTAAGGGCCCGTTTGGTTGGTGGTGTTTGAAGCTTGGATATAACTTTGGCATTGAAATTAATTGTTTGGTTACTTTCTTAAAGAAAATTCGTGGGTTGACTCCCACTGACATGTACTATTCCCGATCTTTACTAAAATGTGGGTTTACTGATTTTATGTAGGTCCCACTACAATATATCTCT
This sequence comes from Artemisia annua, assembly GCA_014162995.1. Taxonomy (NCBI): domain Eukaryota; kingdom Viridiplantae; phylum Streptophyta; class Magnoliopsida; order Asterales; family Asteraceae; genus Artemisia; species Artemisia annua. Next base: position 8,243 of record LBNU01037729.1, read on the forward strand.
CTATCTCATTTTCATATTTGATTTTTTTATAGAGTAAACTCCAAAAAATGTCCCTAACATTTGGCAAAAATGCAAATATTGTCCTCATATGAAAAAAATGTACCTGAGCAGGTTTCGTTTTGCAAATAATGCCCTTTGTAGGTTACTGTTCATGCAAAAATGGTTTTTTGGACTAACGCTCGTTAACTTTTCACGTTTGTGGCCTGTGAAATGACTAGTTTACCCTCGCTACTATAGGGACATTTTTTGCAAGTTTATTAGTAGCCTATGAAATGACTATTTTACCCTCGCTACTGTATGGACATTTTTGCAAGTTTACTATTCATTTTCTTTTTAACTTTCCATCACCACCACTCTCTACCACCACACAACCATCACCACCACCCTCCATAACCGTCACCATGAAGATATATCTAAGGTTCTAAAGAATTATGAGCTGTCAATTCAAATGCAAACAGCTAATGTAATGTGGATGTCTTAAGGAAATTTTTGCTCACATAATATATATTGGAACTCCACTAAAAATATGTTTCATTGTCCAATAGTTTTATATATACATATATAGTATGATTGAAAATGACAGTATGATTATGTTGTTATCCATATTGCAATTTGCAGCTAAGACATGAAAATATTGCTTGACTGAAAATGACAACCAAATGATATCCATACATGTTTAGCATATGTTTATGTTAGGCAAATACAACAAGGCAATATCTTGCTTTCGCATGAGTTAGGACCCCTACCAACATAACTTGCAAACCAACAAAATTGTGAGTTCACGTCTTATCATCATAATGTCTAGACGTATGTCATATAAAAACGTCGTGATCATGTCCTTATTCGTTTTATTGGCCAAGCATTGTAGTTGGCATCCGTAAATATGATAACTGAACGATGAGTAGAGAGAAGAGTAATTACGTACCGAATAGTGGCTCGAGTGTCTAGCATGGGTTGAGTGGGTTTTTTTGGGAGGTGGGGCTATATATCCCGGTTCGAAATTCTGCAATGTTAAACAAGTACATTGTTGTCCCACGTTTCTCTCTAGATCGATATTTAATAAGTTGCAAAATATGAATAAGTATAATCTATTGTTTTTATTAACCTTGTAATCGAATACATGTTTACATATATATATATATATATATATATATATATATATATATATATATATATATATATATATATATATATATATATATATATATATATATATATATATATATATATATATATATATGAAGTGGAACGTTGCAAGTGAAGCAACATGTCCCTTCATCTTTGGTCCTAACCGAAATAACAACCATAACCATAATTCGGTTATTAACTTTCTAACTAACACTTTTAGTCCTTTAACTTTTAACTAATAATAATAACGAGCAATGATAAAGATTATCGGGTCACATTCTCCTCTTTAATCTTGATCGTTGCTACTTGCTAAATCTTGAACTCCGAGCATTTGTCGCATTGTCGTGAACTTCAATCTTGGTAGAGCCTTTGTTAGTATCTGCTCTTTGTAGTTCTCCGCTGACGTGTTCTACATTGATGTATCCATTCTCTACGCATTCTCGAATGAAATGATAGCGAATGTCGATGTGTTTACTTCTTCCATGAAAAACTGGGTTCTTGACTAGTGCTATTGCTGAAACGTTATCTACCTTCAACGTTATCTTCTTTTCTTCATTTCCAGTTAATTCACTAAGTAATCTTTTTAACCATAAGGCTTGACATGCTGCTGCAGTAGCCGCCATAAATTCTGATTCACATGATGATAGCGACATTATCGGTTGTTTCTGAGTACACCATGTAATGGGTGACTCTCCAAAGTAAAATACTATGCCAGTAGTTCCTTTTCCTTGATCAGTGTTGATTCCATAACTACTATCGCTGTAACCTGTAATCTTGCAGCCGCCTTCTTTCTTGTAGATTATGCCATGCTCCTTTGTCCTTTAATATATCGGATTACTTGCTTTACTGCCTTCAGGTGATGTTCCTTTGGGTCTTGCATCCATTTGCTGAGTAGTCCGACTGAATAACTAAGATCTGGTCTTGTATGTAGTAAGTACCTGAGACTTCCAATTAAGCTTCTGTAGTAAGTTGCGTCAACTGAGTTACCATCTTCCGCCTTGACCAACTTAGTACCGGGATCCATTGGTATCTTCGTATCATTACTATCCATCATATTCGTTTCCTTCAAGATCTTGTTAATATAACCTGTTTGCTTGATTGTAATCTCTCCTCCTGTTTGCGTAACTTTTATCCCAAGGTAATAAGCTAACAGTCCTAAGTCGCTCATTTCAAATTTTTCTTCCATCTGGGATTTGAATAGTTCTATTTCTTTCTTTGGAGTGCCCGTGATTATCAAATCATCTACATAAACTCCAACTATAATTGTAGAATTCTTGTTTCTCTTCGTATAAACTGCTTGTTCGAGATTACACTTCTTAAAATCTAATGACTTTAATGTTTGATCAAGCTTCACATTCCAAGCTCTCGGTGCTTGTCTTAATCCATATAAAGCTTTAATAAGCTTGTACACTTTTCCTGAGTTTCCTGGTTGTACAAATCCTTCAGGTTGTGTAACGTAGACTTCTTCCTTTAAATCTCCGTGTAAAAATGCTGATTTTACATCCAAGTGATGAACTTGCCAACCATGGAATGCTGCTAACGCTAATATTAACCGTACTGTTTCTATCCTAGCAACTGGGGAAAATACTTCATCGAAGTCTATTCCTTGTTCTTGTACATATCCTTTTGCTACTAAACGTGCCTTGTATCGTATGATCTTTCCTTGTGCATCTCGCTTGGTTTTAAAAACCCACTTGAGTCCAATTGCCTTTTGATTTTCTGGTAATGTAGTAAGAATCCATGTTTTATTCTTATTTATTGATTCCAATTCAATCTCCATGGCCTCAATCCATTTCTTATCTGCTGATGCTTCCTTATAATTACGAGGTTCTTCTTCAGTGAAGAATAAACTAGGTGCTTCAACTTGTTGTGCAGTCTCGTAAATTTCTACTAAACCTTTTAAGCCTCGTACTGGTGTATGATCATATCTCTGATCTAAGCTCTCTAACGAACTATTAGTAGCCTGCTCTTCCTCTTCTGAGTTAGAGTAGTAGGTGTATGTTGGTGGTGTGATTGGTGTAACTGGATCTAGTATTGAGTCCGGTTCTTGATACGTGTTATCAATGTTATCATTGATGTCTGTGTTGACTGGTGTAGGATTTTCATTGTCAACTCCTTCTACTACAAAACTAGCCCAAAAAGTGTCTTGTGTACTCGTATCTTCTTCATCTTTGTTCCAATCCCACGGCTTTGTTTCCATAAACTTTACATCCCTACTAACATGTTTCTTCTTTGCTATCGGATCATATAACCTACATGCTTTTGATCCTTCCTCTACTCCTAAGTAGATCATTGGTATGCTTCTGTCATCCAGCTTCTTTAAGTGAGGTATCGTAATCTTTGCATAAGCTGTGCATCCGAATATCCTTAGGTTTTCTAGATTTGGTTTTCTATTGTAGAGTGCCTCATATGGTGTTTTATCTATCAGGGCTCTTGTAGGTACCCTATTGAGTATGTAAATGGCATGTTTTACTGCTTCCGCCCAGAAAGTTAAGGGTAACTTCATGGCTTTCATCATACTCTTCGTAGTTGATAACACTGTCCTATTCCTTCTCTCCACTACTCCATTCTGCTGTGGTGAGTATGGTGCTGTCAACTGTCTTGCTATTTGATGCGTGGTTTTGTGACCTTACAACAGGTTTTACCTCTCGAGGGATCTCAAGAGGCTTACAACCCCACCAGGCAGTGTACCTGACCGATGTAGTATAGGATAGTGGTAAGTACGGGGGATTGATCGTTCTCTCACAGGGAATAGTGTTCGTTAGGATAGAAAAACTACTCTAATAGGTCTAAGGGTGGAAGGAAGATTCTTTTTGTATTTTTATGTTTTATGGAAAGCAAGTAAAATCTCGGTTTTGGAAGAAGGGCGGAATTAGTTGCTAGTCAACTAACCCAAGTTTACTACTTATGCAAATTAAAATAAAATAAATATCTAAACTATTGTGGTTGTGAAAACAATATGGAGAAAGTTGTGTTTACTTAGATTTCATTACTCCCTAACTATCTTTTACCGGTTAATTGATATGTATGTTACTTGTGTGGATGAAGGGTGTATTCCTAATAACTCATGGAGTGGCATACATATCTCTCCAATTCTATGAGCTCTTATCTCGCCCTATGCCATGCACGGCACAACCATAGGGGTTGTAAACAGTGGCTCATGCGTTAAATACTACCTTAATAGCCTAGTATGCCTTGGCTACATGTTTCCCAAGACGTTCAAGCACGTTACCATAAAGGAGGTTGGCCAGTTTTCTTGAGCCTAACATTGATGGAACAATCATCCCAACAAACAACAACACACACCAATTAACCAATAATTAATAGTTAGGTTTCATTAGATCTAAGCAAACACTAGAGAATTTAGCTACACATGTTAATTAAAAGACAAGCAAAAGAGATAATCAACCAACACATAGACATATTGATTGAATTAAAGTGAAGACTTATCTTTAATTAAGCATGAGGGTTCCAAGGGTTGGAAACCCTAAAAAGTACAGAAAATTCGTCTTTAGGGTTTGCCCTAAAAGTTCTCCACAAAGTTCCACACTAATGAATGAAAATTAGAAAACTATATATAGATTTTACACTCTGACGGCGTCAGGTTATAAGGGCTGACGCCGTCAGCTCGCCGCCATTAGGTTTCTCGGATGGCCTAGATCCACTTCTGACGCCGTCACCTTATAAATCCTTCTGGGCCGTCACTCTTTAACTTTACTCCTGACGGCCTACTTTTCCTAACACCTGACGGCGTCAGGTGTTAAATCCAAAATTTCCTCTGGCCCGTCATTTGATAATTGGTTTCCACTCTTTTGTCAAGGCTTTCTGACGGCGTCACCTTGTGACTTCTGACGCCGTCAGGTTGTAAATCTTCATCTTTTGAGACTTTGTCGTTTTCTTCACTTTTATGCTCCAAAAACGTCCGAATATGCATGTTTTCCAGAATTCCTCTCAAAAGTACCTAAAATGACAAAAGGAACGATTTAGGGCAATATTTGATCACATTTATACGAATTAGGGCTTAAATGACCCCCTAAAAGCGTAACACTTTTCGTCTCATCAAATACCCTTACACTTGAGATTTGCTTGTCCTCAAGCAAATGAGCTTTTATTCCAATCAAAATATGAGTTAGGGGTCATTTAACACGAATATAAAAGTAATTACAACAAATAGTTATTAGACCCTAATCATAACAAGCACGGAAATCATACACTAGCACCTCACAAATAGTGTTTGGATTCTCTCATCTCTCAAATGTCATAGAATTATATCTCATAAATGAAAACGGAAAATAACACTCACTACCTGTCATAGCAAATAGATTACCATAGGCTTGGGAGAGGATCAATTACTCCTCCACTAGGCGTAAGCACCTAAGATAAACTATCAAAGAGGGCTTTCCAAAGGGTTGTAACGTAAGGTGTAGGGATATGATAAACACGGTTTGGTTGGAATAAAGGGTATTTTAGTGGTGGCAAGTTAATTATCATGATCAAATACATGCACTCTACATCGTTGCTTAAGTCAAGACTCGACTCAATCTTAGTCTAAAAATGAAATAACAAAAACTAAAAAGGAACATAAAAGGAAACGGGATGGTAGTCCGTATGTTTTTCTCTTTTCTTTTTCATTTTTTTTGTATTTTTCTTAATTTTTTCGATTTTTTTTTTATTTTTTTATTTTTTTTATACACTCTTGCCCTACCATCCAAAATAATACATCATAGGGGAGTTGCATCCCCCTTACACTTGAATCTTTACATAACTTTACAATCACTATTCTAATGACTCGAATTAAGATAACCGAAAAACTTGGAGTACTTTTTAAATATTTAGTACGTATGGGGGTAATAATGTTGTTCTTCCCCATTACTTCATTATACTAGTACTTTACCCATGAGTCCCAATCGTCCCAAAACAATATGTACAAGGATATGACTTAACTTAGCAACCATGTAATTGACCGGATAATTAACTAAGGGTTTAACAAATGTTTTCACAATAATGCACCAAAGGTAGGTGCATACAAGGTAGGCTAAGGCGATTTGGGTGTACATTTAGTGGGGTGTAACAAATTCTCACTTTGAGTAAGATGCTCAAAGTTCGAAACGAAAGCATAGGCTCGGAAGGGTGTACTAGGGGTATCGTGTACCAAAAATGGATACAACGCAAAGGGTGTGGGAGAATTACTTGACCAATGAAGTCAATGTAATTATAACAAATATACGGGTGTAAAACAATGGGTTAATCCTAATGCCTCTTATCATGTAGTAAATCTTATCTACACGAATGTAGTCTCACTTGTGGATTTGAGATGGTCCTAACGCAAGTTCTAGAATCTAAATGCTACCGGTACACACATCATAGCACCAAAGATGGATGCTTTTCCTACCAATTCTAGGGGCGAACCTCACATATTTGGGGTGGAAAATTTTTTTAGTGGTACGGTTTTG
>LBNU01037729.1:15059-40208 GCA_014162995.1 Artemisia annua
GTGACATAGGTGAAGTTTCCTACATAAACCGGTAATCCTTTAACTCTTCCCGTGAAGTTACTAATCCATCCCTTATCAGGAAACACTCTATACCCTAGTTTACTTTTCATTATCAAATTGTATTGAGCTCTAGTCATGATGTTAATGGGTGATCTAGGGTCAATGTACGCTTTCCAAATATGTAAATGCCCGATGTTACATGGTATGTTTAGATTAGATGGATCGCCCACCTTGAAAATTGGGTTACCTAGGATGTATGGGGTCTCGGAGTCATCGAATAGATTCTTATGATATGCTCGCTCTTCCTTAGTGGGTAACCTATTGAAGTAATCCTCCTCCTCTACTTCTTCTATTTCGCTAGCCTTAGCCTTCCTATCATCCTTTAATTCCTTACTCTCATCCTTTGATTCATTATCATTCTCACTCCTATCAATTGGTCTAATGGTCACAACGTTGACGAAGTGGACATGTTTGGATGAAGAGGGGTCCTTGATTTGTGGTTCGCTATTGGTGTTTCTAGCGTCCTTTTGTGGGGGTGATAGCACTTGGTTGTTAAGGGATTTCAACAAGTTGTCAATTTTATTGGTCATCTCTACTTGTTGTTGATTGAATTCGGATGTGAATTTAGCTATGCGAGCTTCTAGAGATGCCATAAAATTGGACATCAATCCTTCAAAGTTNGTCATCGAATAAGTTCTTATGATATGCTCGCTCCTCCCTAGTTGGTAACTTATTGAAGAAGTCTTCTTCTTCTACTACTTCTTCTATCTTCCTATCATCCTCTATTTCCTTAACATCATCCTTTGATTCACTATCGTTCTCACTCCTATCAGTTGGTCTAATGGTCACAACGTTGACGAAGTGGACATGTTTGGATGAAGAAGGGTCTTTGACTTGGGGTCCGCTATTAGTGTTTCTAGCGTCCTTTTGTGGGGGTGATAGCACTTGGTTGTTGAGGGCTTTCAACAAGTTGTCAATTTTGTTGGTCATCTCTACTTGTTGTTGATTAAATTCGGATGTGAATTTAGCTATACGAGCTTCTTGAGATGCCATAAAATTTGACATCAATCCTTCAAAATTGTTGGTACTACCATAGTTGTTGGAAGGATTGTTGTTGAAGGTACGGTTTGAGGAGTTACCGTTAGGTTGAAACCGGTTAGGTGGGTTGCAAGAATTGTTTTGGGGTGCGTTTTGATTTGACTTCCACCTAAGGTTGGGGTGATTTTTCCATGAGGGGTTGTATGAATCTCCGTAGGGGTTTGGCTCGGGTTTGCAAGTGTACCACTTATCTCCCGCTCCGTCGGTACGCGTGGATGCGTAGTCCGCAAAAGCTTGTTCGGGGAGTTCCATGCAATCACGAGTGTCGTGGGGACCACCACATAATTCGCACGAAGAAGTGATTTTGTTCACTTGGCTTGAAGGTTTAGGAGCTTCGTAGGATTACATGAGAAACTTGACTTGGTCCTCAAGTTCTATGATCCTACGGTCGGAAGTGCTTGAATTATTCGAAGGCAAAGATACTGCCTTGACCGTTTTATTCAAATCACGGGGATCATTCCAACTTTCGTTGTCATAAAGAGCAAGGTCTTCTAGGAGATCCCATGATTGTTCCGCACTTAGATCACGTAGCTTGCCACCGGCCGCTTGGTCAATGGTTTGCCTCGTGTGGAGATTGATGTGGTCATAGAAGATTTGGACTTGGAGCCAAAGGTCTATGCCATGATGAGGGACTTTTTGGAGTAAGTCCTTGAATCGAGTCCATGCCTCGTAGAGGGTTTCGCCTTGGCGTTGTTGGAACGCCAAGATATCATTCCTTAGCTTGGTAGTTCTCCCCGGTGGGAAAAATTGAGCAAGGAAACGAGTTGTGAGATCGTCCCAAGAGGTGATGGATCCTGCGGGAAGTCGCTCAAGCCATTGACTAGCTTGGTCCCGTAGAGAGAATTGGAAGAGACGCAATCGGGTCGTCTCTCGAGTTGCAACATCAAGGTCTATGGAATCTACGATTTTGAGGAAATCCTTGAGATGTTGGTTTGGATCTTCGGAACGAAGTCCATGGAATGCGCATCCGCTTTGCACCAACCGGATGGTGTCGGATCGCAAGGGAGTGACATTGGCTCCTTGAGTGAGCTCAATGGTGTTTCGATAGCCAAGGTGGCTAGGTCGGGAATACTCTCCTAAGGTGCGGGGTCTAGGAGGTTGGTTTGGTTGTGGTGGGTGGTTTGGTTGAATTAGGTTGTTGGGATCAAGGATGTTACCACCTTCCATGATGGCGGATGGTAAAGATTACGAACAAAAACACGAAGAAAAAGATAGACTAAAGAAAATCCTAGAAAAAGAAAATAAAAATCTCACTAGAAAGGAATCTAGTGAGTAGACCTAAAGAAATAAAAATTCTACCTAAACAATAACTATTCCCCGGCAGCGGCGCCAAAAACTTGATGCGTGGTTTTGTGACCTTACAACAGGTTTTACCTCTCGAGGGATCTCAAGAGGCTTACAACCCCACCAGGCAGTGTACCTGACCGATGTAGTATAGGATAGTGGTAAGTACGGGGGATTGATCGTTCTCTCACAGGGAATAGTGTTCGTTAGGATAGAAAAGCTACTCTAATAGGTCTAAGGGTGGAAGGAAGATTCTTTTTGTATTTTTATATTTTTTTGAAAGCAATTAAAATCTCGGTTTTTAGAGGAAGGGCGGAATTAGTTGCTAGTCAACTAACCCAAGTTTACTACTTATGCAAATTAAAATAAAATAAATATCTAAACTATTGTGGTTGTGAAAACAATATGGAGAAAATTGTGTTTACTTAGATTTCATTACTCCCTAACTATCTTTTACCGGTTAATTGATATGTGTGTTACTTGTGTGGATGAAGGGTGTATTCCTAATAACTCATGGAGTGGCATACATATCTCTCCAATTCTATGAGCTCTTATCTCGCCCTATGCCATGCACGGCACAACCATAGGGGTTGTAAACAGTGGCTCATGCGTTAAATACTACCTTAATAGCCTAGTATGCCTTGGCTACATGTTTCCCAAGACGTTCAAGCACGTTACCATAAAGGAGGTTGGCCAGTTTTCTTGAGCCTAACATTGATGGAACAATCATCCCAACAAACAACAACACACACCAATCAACCAATAATTAATAGTTAGGTTTCATTAGATCTAAGCAAACACTAGAGAATTTAGCTACACATGTTAATTAAAAGACAAGCAAAAGAGATAATCAACCAACACATAGACATATTGATTGAATTAAAGTGAAGACTTATCTTTAATTAAGCATGAGGGTTCCAAGGGTTGGAAACCCTAAAAAGTACAGAAAATTCGTCTTTAGGGTTTGCCCTAAAACTTCTCCACAAAGTTCCACCCTAATGAATGAAAATTAGAAAACTATATATAGATTTTACACTCTGACGGCGTCAGGTTATAAGGGCTGACGCCGTCAGCTCGCCGCCAATAGTTTTCTCGGATGGCCTAGATCCACTTCTGACGCCGTCACCTTATAAAACCTTCTGGGCCGTCACTCTTTAATTTATAACCTAACGGCCTATATTTCCTAACACCTAACGGCGTCAGGTGTTAAATCCCAATTTTTCTCTGGCCCGTCATTTGATAATTGGATTCCACTCTTTTGTCAAGACTTTCTGACGGCGTCACCTTGTGACTTCTGACGCCGTCAGGTTGTAAATCTTCATTTTTTGAGACTTTGTCGTTTTCTTCACTTTTATGCTCCAAAAACGTCCGAATATGCATGTTTTCCAGAATTCCTCTCAAAAGTACCTAAAATGACAAAAGGAACGATTTAGGGCAATATTTGATCACATTTATACGAATTAGGGCTTAAATGACCCCCTAAAAGCGTAACACTTTTCGTCTCATCAANCTATTCCATTATCTTTACAATATTTAGTGAATTCATTTGATGTAAATTCACCTCCTCTATCTGTTCTTAGCATTCTCACTTTCAATCTCATTTCCATTTCTATCTTTTGCTTAAATTCTTTGAATGTACTAAATGCTTGGTCTTTCGAGGTCAGAAAGTAAGCCCACATAAAACGTGTACAATCGTCTACTAACAAGAATATTAGTTTCTTGCCAAAGTGTGTTGCTGGACTAATAGGACCACAGAGGTCTCCATATACTAAGTCCAACGGGTTCTTTGATCTGAATTTAGCTTGGTTTGGAAATGGTGTTCTACTGTGCTTTCCTAATAAACATGCATCACAAATCTGTCCGGCATGATTTATTCTAGGTATTCCATCCACTAGACCCTTTCTAGTCATCTTGTTGATATCATCAAAGTTTAGATGACCTAATCTAGCATGCCATAACCATACTTGGTTATCTACGTTTGCTAAGAGACATATAGGTGGGTCTATCTGTAGTCTAATACTGTAAAGTCTATTCTTGGATCTTTCCACTTTCATCAACAATCTTCTGCTCTTATCATACAAAGTCAGTTTATTTCCGTCCATTATAACTTTACAACCTATTTGTGTAAGTTGTCCTAGACTTAGTATGTTGCTCTTAAGGTTTGGTATATAATATACATCCGATACTAACTTTTGTTCTTGGTTTCTACAACCTAACAATATAGAGCCTTTTCCCTTTATCTGTACATATGATCCATCTCCAAAACGTACTCGTCCTGTTATGTTTTCATCAATATCTTTAAAATGACTCTTAGTTCCCGTCATATGGTTACTTGCACCATTATCTAAATACCATATGCTTTCGTCCTTTGAAGCATATTTTCCTGGTTGAATTTGGCCTTCATTCAACAACACTTCCTCGTGTTTGGTTTCGTGCATAGTCATTAACAGTGATGGTTCATCATCTTCTAAGATAAGGTTCGATTGTTCCTAAGCTGTTGATTTTACTCTACACTTGCTCATAAAATGTCCAAGTTTGTTACACTTGAAACATCTTGAATTACTCAAATCTTTTTTATTTGTATTCTTATTTGAGTTTCCCTTATAATTTGAGTTTCCTTCTTGTGAATTATTTCTGTGTTTATCATTTCGCCAGTTTCCTCGTGAATAGTTTGATCTACCTCCACGTTTACTAAAACGCTTTCCTCTTCCTGAGTGTTCACCGTGTGCAAATAGTAAATTCTCCTGGCTTTCAACTTGACCTCCTTTCCGGAGTCTTATCCTTTCCTCAAACGCCTTGAGTTTTCCAGTGATCTCATCTAGGGTAATGTCGTCTAGATCACTAGTTTGTTCTATGGATGCTACTATCTGAATGAATCTATCGGGTGTGGAGTCTAATAGTTTTCTAACTATAAGTGATTCATCTAATGTTTTCCCTAGTTCTTTTGCCTTCGTGACATAGCCATTTAACTTGTATGCAAATGCATCCACCATCTCATCTTCCTTCATCTAAAGTGAGTTAAATCCAATCATCAGTGATTGTAACCGTGCTTGCTGCACTTTTTCTTCTCCAACGTGTCTTTTCTTTAACGCATTCCATAATTCCTTGGCCGTCTTACAACTTGCTACTTGTAAAATTACATCCTCGGTCAACGCTTGATATAACAAGGCCATTGTTGCCTTGTTTTTCTTATCATCTACTTCTGTGTTTTCCTTAGGATCCATTGCTTCCCACAAACCATGTGCTTCTAATATAACCTTTATTTGTATAGCCCATACCGTGTAATTTGTGTTTTTCAATTTAGGGCATTGGTATTGTGCAATAGGTGTTAAGGGTTTAACTATATTTGCCGAGTTGTTGTTGTTGTTACTAGACATATCCTCGGTAGTCATCTTATGGGAGTTTATTATCTTCAACTTCTAGTGCGTAATAAATTTGTTTTCCTTAGTATGGTATCCTATCTATTTGTAGGAATATATATAGTTTCCGGGAATCTTAATACTACGGGATCAATAAATAGTTATCGGGATTTCCTAATAGTATAAACTAATAAGATCTATACTTTTATAATATAATTGAAATCCAGAAAATTTAGAAACTTATGACCTCGTTACTTTTGTGATGAATACGAGATGTATTCAATACGTTTTGTTAGCGATAATCGTTCACCAACGTTTGATCTTATTCCCAACTTTATTCCTCTTTGAACTTTTGCTTCATTGTCCTTCCAAAGACTATTCGACTCCAAAAGTTTAACCCAAAAACTTTCGGATTTTTTCACTTTTGTTGTCGTTGTGTTTTTTTTAACCCAAAACTTCACGATGACTTTCCTTCAATCTTCCTTGTCGAATTTTGTACTTGTTCCCAACGAAAATGTTTCTGCCTTGTTGTCTCAAAACTTTCTTGAATCACAACCAAGTCTTTCGGTCTCTTTGTTTTTTTTGTTGTGTTATTGTTGTTGTTGTCGAATTTTATGTATTCAACAAATCTAAAACAAAATTTTTGCTTCTTTTCCTTGTATACTAACACGTTGCCTCGTGTATTATACTTGATTTGGTCTCGTTGAGATCTCAAAGTTTTCAACACACGCTTCTTTGTTACCACACTTTGGTAATCTTTCGTTAAATCAAAAACAGTCACTTCGTTTTGTTCTTTGTTGCACCGAAACAAAACCAAACTTGATTTTGAGTTTCTTGCTTCTCGTTGTTGTTGTTCTTTGTGTTATAATCGACACAATCTCCACACGCTCGATCCTCTTCAAGTATTCCAAATACTTACGTATACGTTTCTCTTTATCAACAACGTCCTTGCTTTGTGTTTCTTTCCAACCGGTTCGTTTTTCTTTTCTACACAAAGTCTCCTATTCTTCCTTGACACCAATACGCTTGATGTTATGCGTTTTCAACCCCTACGTAAAACAGATCGTGCACTATCTTTTCTACGCTTTTCCTTATTCAAAATTGTATGTTTCCTTTGGAAGATTAAGAAAACAAACTGTCTCTCGCTCAAGAAAGGAATAACGAATTGTTCTTCCTTCTTTTCCTGCGTCTTTCTCTTTTTAGCTTCTTGTTCTGAATTGATGTCGAAACAACTTCACAGATTATGTTTCGTTGTATTGTTTCCTTGCTCTTGATGCCAATTGTTGTCCCACGTTTCTCTCTAGATCGATATTTAATAAGTTGCAAAATATGAATAAGTATAATCTATTGTTTTTATTAACCTTGTAATCGAATACATGTTTACATATATATATGAAGTGGAACGTTGCAAGTGAAGCAACACGTCCCTTCGTCTTTGGTCCTAACCGAAATAACAACCATAACCATAATTCGGTTATTAACTTTCTAACTAACACTTTTAGTCCTTTAACTTTTAACTAATAATAATAACGAGCAATGATAAAGATTATCGGGTCACATACATGTCATTTTAAGTTGGTATGGGCTTTTTCTTTCGTGGTACATTTTGTCATTTCCAAAACAAAATTGTTTTCAAAGCAACTAAGATTTTATAACTAACTAACTAATCATTCATTCAACTTTTGGTTCTAGGCATAAAGAGCAAGATATTTTCATACTTTATCCCGAATCGACAATGGCAACGCGAAATCGTCTTCGGGTTACGGAGGAGGAACCCGAGCATTTTGGACCAAAAGTTGAATGAATTATTAGTTAGTTAGTTATAAAATCTTAGTTGCTTTGAAAACAATTTTGTTTTGGAAATGACAAAATGTACCACGAAAGAAAAAGCCCATACCAACTGAAAATGATATGTACTTGTTTAACATTGCAGAATTTTGAACCGGGATATATAGCCGCACCTCCCAAAAAACCCATTCAACCCATGCTAGACACTCGAGCCACTATTCGGTACGTAATTAATCTTCTCTCTACTCATCGTTCAGTTATCATATTTATGGATGCCAACTACAATGCTTGGCCAATAAAACGAATAAGGACATGATCACGACGTTTTTATATGACATACGTCTAGACATTATGATGATAAGACGTGAACTCACAATTTTGTTGGTTTGCAAGTTATGTTGGTAGGGGTCCTAACTCGTGCGAAAGCAAGATATTGCCTTGTTGTATTTGCCTAACATAAATATATGCTAACATTTATGGATATCATTTGATTGTCATTTTCAGTTAAGCAATATTTTCACGTCTTAGCTGCAAATTGCAGTATGGATAACAACAAAATCATATTGTCATTTTCAATCCTATTATATATGTATATATAAAACCATTGTACAATGAAACATATTTTTAGTGGAGTTCCAATATATATTATGTGAGCAAAAATTTCCTTAAAACATCCACATTACATTAGCTGTTTGCATTTGAATTGACAGCTCATAATTCTTTAGAACCTTAGATACGTCTTTACGGTGATGGTGGTGGAGGGTGGTGGTGATGGTTGTGTGGTGGTAGAGAGTGGTGGTGATTTAAAGTTAAAAAGAAAATGAATAGTAAACTTGCAAAAAATGTCCCTACAGTAGCAAGGGTAAAATAGCCATTTCATAGGCCACTAATAAACTTGCAAAAAATGTCCCTACAGTAGCGAGGGTAAAATAGTCATTTCACAGGCCACTAACGTGTAAAGTTAACGAGCGTTAGTTCAAAAAACATTTTTGCATGAACAGTTACCCACAAAGGGCATTATTTGCAAAACGAAATCTGCTCAGATACATTTTTTGCATTTTTTCGTATGAGGTCAATATTTGCATTTTTGCCAAACGTTAAGGACATTTTTTGCAGTTTTCTCTTTTTTATAATAATAAATCTATATTTTAATCATTTACTAACAATTTAAAATAATATTCTTAATTAAATATACTTTTCTGTCACTCTTACATCAAATTAAAATCCAAATCAAAATTTTAAACCCGTTTACAAACCAAACGGGCCCTAAATTATTATTTTTCTATCTAACATTATTGAGGGCAAGATGTAGTATTTTAAAAGGTCGACACTAAAACATTCTTTCTGAATAAAAGAATTATATTTAAAAGTTTAATAGATGTTTTAAGTTTTAACTATTGTTAACCATGAAATGAAAAGTAGTTTTGAAGTAATAAATGAATACCCACGTAAAGCGACGGTATATATCGACAAATAATTATACTTGAGAAATCGTGATTTTGGTTCGACCGTGATGCAAAGCGTGTGTTTTTTGAAATACAAAGTTTTTGTTTTTTAAAATTAATATAAGGTGTGTTTTAAAAAGTTGTTTAGTTTAGAATTAATCAAGAAAATACATAATTTAAGTTGTCAAGTTTTTAAAAAGTTACTAAGTTTAGGGGCCACTTAAAGGTAATTTAGCCGAACTTCATTTATTTTAGTTTCAAGAATAGAGGTGTATTCTTTGTATTAGCTAAACTTCATTTATTTTAGGGTGCTTTGATAAAGGGAATCGGAATGAGGGAATCATATTGAATATGATTGCAAATGTTTTGTTAATATGTAATAAATCTTTTAAGTATAGAATTGAAATATACATATCTTCCTTACTTTATACCACTCAAAAGGGCATGGTATGAAACTTTCATATCTGAAGGTCCTATCTTATATCTAAACTCATATCCATTGTTGATTCATAGCAGCATACCAAACGTACCATTAGACTTTTACAAGTATAGCATTATGTATTGAATTATAGATTAAGGGTGCGTTTGGTATCCCACTATTGTAATGAGACCATGATTATGAAAGTGATTAAGGGTGTTTGTTTAAGATGAGGGGCCCATCATTATGGTAATGAATGATAGATATAATCTATACTCCATATACATCAAGAGAGCTATGTATGGATCTTTCATAGGTGAGGGACCACCACTGATTCACTACTATCAAACTCATACCCATTGTTATTCATGGCAGCATACCAAACGCACCCTAAGTGGCTATTTTTAGGAAAAAGCTATATAACGATTAAAATAGGGAAGAGTATTTATTTTTAAAAGTGCTACAAATTTAGAAAACATGTTTTGATGATATTTTTTTAGAAAATTAAAAAGAGCGAAGGTATAGAAAAATGAAAGGAACATATAGAAAAGAGTGAAGCGCTTTTTTTCAAAATTCTAGTAAAATTTAAAATAATGAGATTGTTATTCTTTTAGAAAAAAAACATCTAAAATTTTGTGACCAAACGGTTTCAGTTTTTTATGAAAAAATTTCTTAAAAATGAGTTACTTTTCACTATTAAACACAACCTTAAGCAAAAAAGAATATACTATTGAAAAGGAAATACCTATTTTGTTTGGTGTAGTGACTTTAAGAAAGAAAATTATTGTTTATAGAAAACAAATGCAAAAGAATTTATTCCTAAACAATAGGGCTGTCCCATGAATTAATAAATTTTTTGAGTGCCCTATACAAAATTATATAATGAGGCCTTTCGAGAAAGAATGTTATACATAAAGTGTTATCATTTATAAGATATAATGCAATTAGTTATCTAAACGTTCTAATAGTATTTATTTAAGATATTTTCTCATCTAAATACTTTTTTCTTCATAAAAAATATGTGTACATACACATATAATTACTAGCGAGACAAATTTTTGGGCCTCTAAAAAATTTGAGGCCCTGAGCGGTCGCCCACCTTGCACACCCTCAAAGACGGCCCTGCTAAACAATGATAACTTTCTCATCAACTTTCATCCGAACGCTTGGGAATTTCTCAAAAAGGAAACTTTGAAAAGCTAGGGAATGTGGAAAGCAAAAGACAATAAAATTTTATCTGTCTATTGAGAATATCTGGAAGGCAACTTTGTTATAAATTGATAACTAAAATGTATTTTCGTGACAAATTGAAGTTTCAACTTTGCTTTTGAGATTGTGAACATGATCTTTTAGTCTAACAACTTTATGCCACTAATGCTAGTTATCACCTAGTGTTAGTGCAAAAAGTGTGGTTGGGGTTAAGATTATGCTTAGTCCGTGCTGGGTCGATCTAGATGGATCGTCCGTTACGTGTCTTATGCACTAATCCAAGTAATAGATTAAATCCCTGCACAAGTAAGAGTAAACCGTTAGCCTTATCGTGGGGACGGATCCCACGATTAAGCTCCAGCGTGAGAGTAAGTACTCATGTTGTCAGAGAAATATACATGTATTGGAATGAGTGAGAAAGTCATACCCCGAAAGTGTGTGTCGATGTTACCTTTTATAGGTGGTGGAAATGCTAGGGTTTCCTAGTATTTCGCATATTGCTGTAGTGGCCGAGATAAGACCCTTGTCGGGCAAGGGTCCGCAGCTTAATCAAATGTTTGCGGACATGGATCCCTTTCTGGACCGGGGGCCGGTCCGTGAGCGTACTTCGGGAGTGCCGCTCGAATTGTCCATATACGTCCTCGTGTACCCGGACCGTGCTTTGCTCGTGGCTTGGGCTTTGGCTATATCCGGTTCTGTTGGTTTGCGAGCCGGAGCCCAGCTTGCCTGTAGGGCCGGAGCCCCGTTACACGTGATGCGGTCCAGGCCCAGTTTGTATGAAATAATCCAGGCCCAGTGGGCCTGCTATCCGTACTGCACGTCATCACCTAGT
Organism: Artemisia annua; assembly: GCA_014162995.1. Classification (NCBI taxonomy): domain Eukaryota; kingdom Viridiplantae; phylum Streptophyta; class Magnoliopsida; order Asterales; family Asteraceae; genus Artemisia; species Artemisia annua. The sequence continues at coordinate 26,493 of LBNU01037729.1, forward strand.
GTTGTTCATGTTATGCCATTAGATAAAAAGGGTCATATACTTTCCAAAAAAAAAAAAAGAAAAAAAAGGGCAAATGACAAAAAAATGTATCGAACTTGACACTTTTTGTGATTATGTGTAGCTAACTATTTTTTTTTCTTATTGTGTGTACTGAATTTTCAAATTTCGATCATTGTGTGTATTTTGCGACCATTTTACCCTTACTTTTTTCAAATTTCAAAGGGTAAATAGTAATTTTACATGGCAGAATAGTCATAAATACACACAATGATCAAAATTTGAAAGTTCAGCGCACACAATAAGAAAAAATAGTTGGCTACTCACAATAACAAAAAGTGTCAAGTTGGATGAATTTTTTTGTCATTTTCCAAAAAAAAAAAAAAAGGCATATTAATGGTTAACATATAAGTTCTTATAAGGACTAGAAATGAGGAATACTTGCGCAAAATGATGATGTATGGCGGCAAATAATTATACTTTCGAAATCGTGATCTGGCTTGACTCTTGATGCAGAATTACAGGTTCAATAGGCTAACAAGTCTTCTAAAATCATAACGCTAAGAGACGATAACAGGTAAACTGACGTGATCCGCTCTATGTGTTTACAAGACTTTTAATATTCAAGAGCATTGTTGACATATTTGAAAGGATATAATATATAATCCTAAAAGTAGGATTAAATAAGAAATAATATAATAATAAGTAAGATGAGAAGTAACTAAACCTGCACATTTCAGATGCACCTACAAAGAAAGATGCACTTCCCATGAATTTCTCCTTTCTCATCTAAAATGTGTGGTTGAAGATACTTCTTATTCTTCTTATTTTGTTTTTTCTCCCACTGGATTCCTTCCCGTCTATAGTCCGAAAGATCATATTATTTTGCGTATTGATTGATTAGAAATATTTGTTTAATCATCGAACATTATTATAATGGAGAAGTGATACGCACACCATAATAAGTACATGCTCACCACAAAATCACATTAGTAATCCACATAATACAACACAACATATGCATATTTGTAATGTCCACATACGGAACTTGAACATTGTTGAATGGGTCAACTTGAAAAATATTTATTTTAGGTGGGCCGATGTATACTACACAAAATAATTTTTTTTATTAAAATTACTAAAATAATATATAAAAAGATATAAATGACCCTTCGATCTCTTTTAAATTTTATCCCTGATATCACCTCCCATTTAAAATATTTGGAGAAAGTTTGCTTGTTTTAGTGAAGTGGTTGCATGATTCCTTTCGCCTTCATTTCAAGCCTCTCGTGCACTTTCTTTTAGTAAATTACAATCTTAGTACATGAGATATACCATTTTCATAATTTAAGTCCAAAGGTTTTAACTTAACGTTATTGTACTCCAATACACACAAAAACATATAAAATTTAGAGACTCAATTTTACTATTTACGTTACTTTTATTTTTTTGCCAAAGTACTTGGTATTTGTTTTCAATAAATGATACGGAGTGCTCAAAACTATCATTTTTTCCGTTTTAACATTAATTGTTCTGACAATAAAACGGCAAAACAGAAAAAAAGATGTATAAGTGAAATAATATTTTTTTAATAACACAAGTGTGCATTAATTGCACATATTATATATTGAGCATTTTTTGTTTGTGGGCAATTTTTGCAAACAAGGGGAGTATTCGTTATTTGAGTTTCTATATAGTAGTGTTTTAAGAGTTTAAACATGCCCTTCTCTACTTAGTTAGATCTTAGTATAATATCATTAATCATTAAAATCGAAACGTCAATTTAGACAAGTGCTTATTCATATTGCTAGTGGCGAAGAAAGAGTAATGAAATCGGGTTACATGATGCAATTTACCAATAGTTAGAGCTGTAGATTATTTATCCCAAGAAACATATATCATAATATGAACGATCAAATAACATTAAGCATAACATTAAAACTTACTTGATATCATCATGAACGAAGAACATAGATATGGAAAAAGATATTCTACTTAATCCTCTCTTCTTAGTGGTGGACTGTAATGTTTGTGTGTTTATTATGAGGTGAATAATCCTCTATTTCTAAGAGATGTCAAGCAAGGATCAACTCATAATTAGGTTGTGATTATGAAATCATTACCATAATACATTACCTAGACATTATCTCTTAAGGAAATTGGATCTCCCATCAAGATACAATATCCTAGTGGAACCTAAGCCTATAAACGAGCATGGGTCGACTACTTTATCATCTAATAGGTTCCTCACCCCAAAATTCCGCCTATTGCCATTCTTACCCCAATATGTGCACATAGTCATTCTAATGAAACACACCAATGGACCATTTGTCATAGTGTTTTTCTAATTGGTGTAAACTACAAAAATACATCCTTGTGGTTTGTTAAGTTTAACAATAAACATCAAGGTTGCAAAAATCGCGAATCGGTAGTCGGGCGGTCGACCACCTTGTAGCTTGTAATCGGTCTAGACGGGATTAATCGGTGATTAATCGGACTGGTAATACTGACAAATTTTGGTTATTTCCGGCAAGTTTTGTATATTTCCGGTGAGTTTTAGGTATTTCTGGCAAGGTATTTTCTAAAAAAAACAACTTATAATAGATTTAAACAGTCACTATAAGAGATCAAAATAAGTTTACAGTGAGTTTTGGGTACTTTTGGCATGATTTATAGGTTTCCAGAAAGTTTGACCACCATTGACCGCCGTTGACCACGGTTGACCTATGTGTTTAACCCAGTTACATAAATCGGCAAGGTCGGTTGCCTTGTAGCACCTAATCAGTGATTAATCGGCCTTGTAGACTTTTTTTTGCAACACTGATAAACATTATTGTCAGAAACATTTGACAATCTACATTATTTTGTTAGTAAAAGTTAAACATATTACATCCATCGGGATTAACAATGTAAATTTTCTCCATTACTTTTGTTATCTATCAAAAGTCAAACATCTTTATTAATAAAATCACTCACATACACATTTCTTATTCACTAATCTTATTATTCTCATCATCTCCACCACCCACCATTATCATCATCTTCTTTTTGTCACCACTACAAAATACATAAATCTTTCACCAACACATCATTCTCAACCACCATAAAATACCTAAACTAATCATCTTCTTTTTACAACCATTTGCCACCACCGCCATCCATCAGATTTGTAGTTGTCATATCAGTGACCACCATATCGCCACCACCAACTAACATGGTGGCCGAATCGAGGTTGTTTGGGAGTAGTATTATTAAAAGAGGTGTTTGACTTTTAGTAGATAACGGAGATAACAACAAAAAAAAATTACATCATTAGTCTCTAGGGATGTAAAGTGTTCAAATTTACTGCTAACATTATGACATAAATGTTTTGTGTAAGAATTAACAAGATATAAGGATGCATTTTACACTTTTACTATTTCAAATAAGAACAAAATAATTTTTTTTGAACAATAAGAACAAAATGATAAAACCAAAATCCCATGTCCAATAGCGTAAACACAATTTCCTAATCATTTGTCTTTTACATTTAAGTCCAACTCACTTTCAAAAAAATATTATTCAAAGCCTATAATATTTTAATACACAATACAATAATGTAAAATAAAAAGAGTAAACTGCATTTTTGGTCCTTATGGTTTGGCCAAATTGCAAGTTTGATCCCAATCTTTTCAAAACTACAACAATAATCCCTATTTTGAGTTTAGATTGTATTTGTTAAAAAAAGAAGTTTGGATTGTATGCTTGGTCCCTGACCAAAGTTAAATGACTAAAATATCCTTTATTTACAAAGAAGAAGACAAGGGTAACTTAGTCATTTTAGTTCAAAATAAGGGCTATCTTTACACTTTCGAACAAAACCAGCAATTTGGCCAAACCACGTGTACCAAAAATGCAATTTACTCAAAATATAAAAAAAGGATCTCATAAAGTAACAAACCATGTCAGCATATAGAGAAGAGAAAAGAAAAGCGTGACATCTAAAAACTTTCTTCTTCCAAAACCAACCAAAATTCCGTCCAAATAAAATGTAACCACCTTTCTTTCTTTCTTTCATTGTTATAAAAACCCTAATAATCCAATAAATAAATAAAATTAGGGTTTAAGTGAGAAGTAATTAATGACGGAGATGACGGAGGTGGAAGGTGGTGGGATGACGGTGAAGAAGAAGAATACGAGGAGCTGGATATTGATAGATAGTAATGTGAATGAGACGATAATGGATATAGATAAATATGCGATAATGCATAGAGTTCAGATTCATGCTCGTGATCTTCGTATTCTTGACCCTCTTTTGTCTTATCCCTCTACTATCCTTGGTCGTGAACGCGCTATTGTTCTCAACCTTGAAGTAATTCATTCTCATTTGTTATNTTATTTAATGTTTAGGGGGTGTTTGTTTATGGTTATATGTGGCTTATGAGTTTATTTGTTTTTCGGCGTTTATTTGAAAACATGTGGACTTATATAAGTTTATCATATCATAATATCCTTTTCTCATTTTATATAATTTATTGTTTTTGGGTGTTTGTTTATTTATGTTTGTTTAAGGTTATATGTGGGTTTATGAGCTTATTCGTTTTTCGGCTTATGTTTCATAAGCCTCAATTTTCCGGCTTATTTTGGGACATGTGGGCTTAAATAAGGTGGTGTTTGTCTTAGCTTATTTGGTGGGCTTTTGAGCTTATTGAGATTTTAATAAGCTCATAAGCTCATTATTAATAGCTTATAAGCTCAAGTTGATGAGCTTATAAGCTATATGCTTATAAGCTCAGGTGGATAAGCTTACAAGTTATTAATAATGAGCTTACGAGCTTATTAAAATCTCAATAAGCTCAAAAGCCCACCAAATAAGCTAAAACAAACACCCCCTACGTTTATTATATAATAAACTTATGTAAGCCCATAAGGCTCAAAATAAGCTGGAAAATTGAGGCTTATGAAATACAAGCTGAAAAACAAACAAGCTCATAAGCCACATATAAGCTTAAATAAACACCCCCTTATAGACCATGTTTCGGATTGCTTATTATAAGAAGTTATTATAAGGCGCTTGAAGTAAACACTTTAGGAAATAGTGTTTGGATTTGCTTAATTTATAAAATTTGCAATAAACACGAGAGAATAAAATTTACAATCCATATATATATATGATGTTTTAGGGTCGATCAGATGGTTAAAAACTACTCTAGTATTAATTTGACATAAGCAGTTCACTACCTGCTAATGAGAAATTGCTTATTGTCACTCAAAATCAGCAGTTAAGTTGATGCGGTTTGAGTAACACAAACTGGTTATGCTTGATAATAAGCAGAAAAAGTTAAGCAATACCAAACATGACTGTAATGTTGTGCGGCAAAATTTGGTTTTGAACAAGTGCAAAAATACTGTTTGTTACTGTTTTCAGACATAGTCTGTACTTGTTCTGTACTCAATTTCCTACTTTTATTCATCTTATTACAGCTTTTTCAATTTTGAGGTTTTTTTTGCTGATTCTTTTTTAAATAGTTAAGTAACTTCTGTTTTCGAAAACTGTTCATGTCACTCTCGGATAATCTGATATACTGTTTTCGTACTCTAAAACAGCCTCTAAAGTGTGTGTATTAAACTGACTAATCACTTTTAGTTGTTAGCTTTTTTATGTTGTTCGGAGGTTCTCTTTTAAACATGCTAAAACTTTTTGACAAATGTTTTTGGTTATGATAAGATTTATTTTGTACAAAGGCTTTTTATGTTCAGCAATTTTACAAGTTAAAGATACCTTTATGTGCAAAGTTAACACTAGAAAGCATTGATAGAAACGTTTTTGGCCCATAAGTCACTTTTTAACTCTTTCGCGGAACTATGTTAGATATGTTTCCTTGACTGTGAGAGTCATGTATTTATATTTTGGGATTGTGTTTGTATCAAAATAAATACAAAATTTGTTTTCATTCGGGAAAAAAATGAGCTAGAATAACGTCTTGTTTAAAGTATTGATTTTGAATTATTGGTGGAAATGGTGTCCGTCCAAGAGATGTCTTGATTTGTCTTATTTCATGGGTTATTATTCTGTGACTTTTATGAATGTATGCTTTCATATATGTCAAATTTTAGTATGCTTGTCGGTGTAATTTTCATAGATGACACAATCTTAGAATTTGGTACTCGTTTATATTCCAACAACACAGATACATCAAAATTTTCACCAAATAGGTCAAAGCTATACCTTTACAAATACAATGCTTATTGTTCATAGAACAGAAGACGTGTTCCGTTTTGTATGTCTTCTAAAAAAGATAAATTTATTATTAGAATTTCATCAGCCTTACACATTATTAGTTTACACTATGGTTGAAATTCTGTATGTTTCTTTTACTGGTTCGTGTACTAATTTTGTTTTTAATGATCTATTGCTGTGATGCAGCATATCAAGGCTATTGTCACTGCTGAGGAGGTTAGAACAACTTCTTTTTTTTCTTCCATTCATTTTCTCTAGCATCTTTTGGTCCCAATTTTTAATTTGAATGAGTTTTTTTTTTTTTTTTTTTTTTTTTTTTTTTTTTTTTTTTTTTTTTTTTTTTTTTTTTTTTTTGTGAAACTGTGAAAATATATTACCGCCAAATCATGTAATGATCTTTACAAGTTGGTCCAAATGAAACTTGGGACATTCCCCCAAGAATCCAGAAGCCATCAACAATTTAAACCTGGACATTCTAATCACAATACAAGCTAACATACTTACTATTTACAAATCACTAGAACATACTGAAGTAGGCATCACATGCTATACAGAAATAACCTACAGTACAGAATCAAGATAGAAACGAAGCTTATTCAATCTCATGCACTAGGATAAGCAGTTCTACAAACCATGAGCTGCCTTGAATTGAAGGACACATCCGAAGACCATACATAGGAGGCTAACTCCTGACCCATGGCAGTAGTAGTAGAATGGAACTATGGAATGTCAATCAACAAGCCTTCACTCATAGTACTAATGTCCAGTAATCCGAACATCCAAACACTCCATTCCAATCACAACCTTCATGACCGAATTACTAAACCATGAGTTACATTTCCTTGAATTGAGGGACACATCCAAAGACTACACATACGCGTCATCTCCTGACCCGTGGTAGTAGTAGTAGAATGGAATGGAGTTAGTTTGAATGAGTTAACTAACACTTTTTTAGGAGAAATGAGTTTGACATGTTGATTATGTTGGTAGTCATAAGGGACCTCAAGATAAGGGTCCTTACAGATTATAAGATGTTTTTTTAACATAGGAAGCCTTATGTATGATTCTCATATAGCCGGCGAATACATGCCTATGCATGTCTATAGCATGTTGCTAATGGGTTATGCTTAGTGAATAGAGCCATAGATAGTAATAATGCTGCCAATATTTTTATTGTTTTCGATGTTCTGAATTTCTGATTGATGTTATGTGTATCAGACTTGCTGTTATTATGTTTATATGGTGACCCCCTTAAAAAATTTCATTCAAAGTCTAGGGTCTAGGGAGAATGAGAATTGGAACAGGACGGGGAATATTGATTTAACTTCTTTTACTTTTCCTGTTTCTTTATTCTAGTTGCATGTCACTGAAATTTGCGTGAAAAAATGGATTATATGCTATGTGTATCTTGATGCTCGTCGCATGCATTATATAGAAGATGGTTCATATAACAAAGGGAGTGACATTATAAAGGATTTAATCAACTACTAGTCGCAGCATGAAACTATATTGGTTTTCTGTCTGCCTTGTTCCTAGAATTTGATCGCTTCATATAATGGTTCAGTAAAACAGTTTGACCTTGTTACATGATTACTAAACCATTATTTTTATTTTCTGGGGCAGGTATTGCTTCGAGATCCTTCAGATGATAATGTAATACCAGTTGTTGAGGAACTACGGAGGAGATTGCCTGTTATAAATGCAAATCAAGGAGAATTGGGTGGTCAGAATGATGCTGAAACTGGCGAAGAAGATGGTATAGTATTTAAATTCTACCGTAGTTTCTGTTTGTGCAAATTTTCAGTTTCAGTTTATATTTTTTTGTATTTCTTGGGTTTTGAAAGAAATAGCTTCTTATCTGTTGCTCAAGCATCTTTATTTTCTGGCTGCTTAATAATGCTTGCAGAGTCTCCATTTGAATTCCGAGCACTAGAGGTTTTCCTTGAGGCGATTTGCAGCTTTCATGCCGCTCGTACGACAGAACTAGAAACTGATGCTTACCCAGCACTGGATGAGCTTACATCTAAGGTACTTATTTTTCTGGGAAACTATTAGATGATAACATTCTTGTTTCCATACACGCAATCATATGATTTTGCTGTTTTCATTATTGAAACATATGAAGCATGCTGTGAAATGACCTGATTGTGCATATGACTTGATTGTTCATGCATCATATGCTGCTTCATATCTTTTTGAGTCTGTATTGATACTTTTGTATAAAATGGCTGTTCTGATTGGTAGATTAGTAGCCGTAACTTGGATCGGGTTCGTAAACTGAAAAGTGCAATGACAAGGCTGACTGCTCGTGTTCAAAAGGTATTTATGATGCTTGTTACACGCATTATATAGATACATTCATCTATCATCAAATTAACAACTTTTTAGCTTCAATATAACATGTATGTTTGTTTAGGGTGTCTACGTGGTAGTTATACTTGCTAACCTGTTGTATAAGTCTCATACTTGTGATCTGTTCTCAGAAGCTTAGAATTATATACCAATAGAAAGTGACTATCCTAATCAATAGAAAGTGATCTGTTCTGAGACTTTGATAAGTGAGGATTTATCATAAGAGTAGTCCTCAATTGCTTCTAGCTGGATTTTCTGAATCCCATGTTACAACGGTATTCAACTCTTTTGTATGGTGTAGTTGCAACGTTTTTCCTCTACGAGTGATGTGAGAATTGTAAAATCTTCTTTCTTGACAAACTTGTAAGCGAAATCATCCGTTACCCCTCATAGTAGTGGGGTGTTAGAATTTGTGTTTAAACAGATAATGAGGTTTTAAAGTCGTAATAATTGATTATGAGTGTTTGGATTAATGATATCATGAGTATGCTTTTTTCAATCATTTTGTGTCGATACAGTTAGTTTAGGAGAACTGCGCAATAGTTGATGCAAGAAAACTGATCATTACTTATCATTCTTCAAATGATAAAGAGCGTAATTATGTTTATTTTGGTACTTGCAACTTTGAGCTCTTAGCTAGCTTACTGATTATAGTTTGTTGCAGGTAAGGGATGAACTTGAACGACTTTTGGATGATGATGATGATATGGCTGATCTGTACTTATCAAGAAAGCTATCTTCAGCTTCACCAGTAAGTGGGTCAGGTGCTGCTAGTTGGTTTCTTGGGTCACCTACTATTGGTTCAAAAATATCTAGAGCTAGCAGGGCAAGTGTGATGACCGTTCATGGAGATGAGAATGATGTTGAGGAGCTTGAGATGCTTCTAGAGGTTATAACTTACAATTTTCACATTGGGGATTTACCATGTATTCCCAATTCTTCTTTTGCGCTGGAATTTTTTTGAAGCTTAATAGGCTTTTTTGTATGTGTTTCAGGCGTACTTTATGCAGATTGATGGAACGTTAAACAAGTTAACTAGTGTGAGTGATATTCTTTCATTAAAATTCTCCAACCAAAAATATATATATGCTTGCATTCTGTCTGCTTAGAACCTGTATGTTAACTAAACTTATTGCGTAAAACTCTAGCGATTTTCTTAATTCTTTTACCTTATGATGTGGGGTCTGATATTTATGTTCATCTTCATAAATTCATAAATATCATGAGATTTATACAATTTTTATCATATACCATTATTGGCAAGTTACGCCAATATTGCCTCCTTTTAGTGACCATTAAGAAGTAATGTTTAATATTGACCGATTTTCATTTACAAACTCTTTTTGATTGGGATATCATATAATTGTCAACAATTATGTTTGAACTTCATTCCCATTTATTTTGGACGAAAAGTAAGTTTGAAACAAGAGGTAATGAGACATTATGATTAATAAGATTTTTTTTGCAGCTGCGTGAATATATTGACGACACAGAAGATTACATCAACATCCAGGTATGCAGAAGGCAGTGCACCTTTTTAGCTAATTCAATTCCGTACAAGTTATGATTCTGACTCTGCTATCATTTTTTCTAATACAGCTTGACAATCATAGAAATCAGCTCATTCAGGTCTGTTTATATTCTATGTTTTTCTGTTCATTAACTGTTGTCTTCTACTGGAGGATTAACTCATTCAGATTCTATTTATGAATGCAGTTGGAGCTCTTTTTAAGCTCAGGAACTGTCTGTATGTCGATTTATGCATTAGTGACTGGTATATTTGGCATGAACATACCTTATACGTGGAATGAAGATCATGGCTATGTGTTCAAATGGGTGAGTGTAAAATTTTTAAGTGAACATGCCAGTTCTGAGTAACGTATATTTTTGTCCCAAATATTGACATTTATTATTATGTCATGAATCATGACAGGTGGTGATTTTGTCGGGTGCATTCTCTGCTGTTCTCTTTCTTCTGATTGTTTCCTATGCTCGTTTAAAAGGGCTCGTTGGATCTTGATTTGATTAAGAAAGTCCCGTATGGATACTGATTTCTAACTCCTTGCACATGCTTTTCAGGTACCAAAAGGTACTAATACTGACTTTATAGTCGCTTCTTTTTTATTTTAGTTCTCCTTATAATTTCAATACTAATAAGGAGAAGCAATACAAAGTTGAGGTCGAATTGTAACCTGGGATGGTATATTTCTTGAAATGAATGTCGAAAGTAACATATTTTTGTACCTTTGTACTTTTTTTGGGCGGCCGCACAATGGCATGTTTGAATTCTTATCATCTCTTTGTTAATCACGGGTTCACTTCCATTCTCTATGATTCTTAAGGTGGTATGAGTGCAATTGTATTGAAGAGAATGTCTATTCAAGATATTTTTCTTAGCTCTGTTTTTGGTTCAAGTTGACATTAAAATGTGTCGGGTATAAGAAAGGCGTGTGTAGTTTGAACACAAACTCTTCTTAATAGGGAGTCACATGTGTCAACTGGTGTTCTATAGAATCTTTTGGAAAAAGGCTAGAACAATGATCAGGTGGTGCCTCTGTGGTATGAAATGAGATTATCCTTAATGGGGAAGCGGGTCAACTGGTGTTTGTATGTGTCCGCTGGTGCTAAAATTCAAATGTCCCTAAAGTTTTACATTCATGATTTTATGGGTGTTATCAGTTATTTTCCTCATCTGTGGCACAAAGTGACAAACCAAGAATTCAAAAAATAGTTCTGTTGATTACGAGAATCGATTAGGATATGTAAACTTAGACTATCAAAGTTAGGTGCCACTAATTATGTAGCAAAAATTGGATACTCCAGCATTTACCAAGAGTCCAATTGCCAAAGGTTCAATGTCAGCCAGTTGTGCAAGTGAGAGCTTTGTGCCTTGCGATGCAACAACCGGTCTTAGGATTCTTAAGCAAACTATGCTTTCTGGTAACTACGGGTTACAATCTTGAACAATGTACAAAATTTTGGGTTTATAGAGGTGAACGCTCGACGTAATTAAGCTAATATTTACGTGTTTAGCATAAAAAAAGTGGACCATAATGGCGTAGCCAAAAGATATGTGTAGAACCAATTTTTACAATAGAACCATATCAAGCAATCATAGCTACCAATTTTTTTTTATCAAAAAAAAAAAAAAAAAAAAAAAAACTTTCAACTTTTTTTAAATTAAATATCTTGCAAACCGTAAATCGTTACTCGAAAAAAAAAATACCATCGCGACGAGAATTAAATTATCTTTCTATAGACATGCATTGTTATATAATTTCAACGAACTATTTTTTTTTTCAATGAGCTTTTTTGTTTCTTCAAAATTTCCACCCACAAAATTCATATATGATTACAACTTTTTTTAAATTAAATATCTTGCAAACCGTAAATCGTTACTCGAAAAAAAAATACCATCGCGACGAGAATTAAATTATCTTTCTATAGACATGCATTGTTATATAATTTCAACGAACTATTTTTTTTTTCAATGAGCTTTTTTGTTTCTTCAAAATTTCCACCCACAAAATTCATATATGATTTGTAAAAATCATATATGATTTGTAAAAATGGGTTATTAGACAAAGATGTTACTAAAGTTTGGGTTTATGTTGTCCTAAGGTAATATAGTTTCAAACCTGTCATCCAGGTTACTCAACTTAATGTGACCGGTTAAATTTGTTACTGTGTTTTGGGTAACCTAGAGTTACCGGTGAAAATCCTACGTGGCATACATTTTTGTCATCCAGGTTACCCAACTTCTTGCGACCGGTTATATTTTTCATCCAAGTTATATTTCTATTAATTTGACTGTTTTTATATGTTTTCATACGTTTTCATCGTTTTATTTGTTTCTTATGTTTTCGTCCGTTTTCAAAAGTTTTCATCGTTTTATCTGTTTTCATCTGTATTATACGTTCTTGTATGTTTTTATACGTATGAAAACATATAAATGCATATGAAATAGATAAAAAAAAAGGACAAAAACTTATGAAAGCGTATAAAAACATATGAAAATATATAATAACGGATATAAATGTATGAAAACGTATAAAGAACGTATAAAAACGGACGAAAGCGTAAAGAGAGTCCTTCGCGTAAATGGACGAAAATGTATATAAACATATGAAAACGGTATAATTGTATGAAAATAGATAAAAATGAATAAAAATGTATGAAAACGTAAGAAAAATATATAAAAACGGACCTAAACGTATAATGGCAGACGAAAACGTATAAAAATGGATAAAAGTGTATAAAAACGTATAAAACGGGTGAAAATGTATAAAAACGGATAAAATAAAGTAAGAAAGAGTATAAAAACGGACCTTGCTAACGTATTAATAGTTAAATGTATGATAAAAAAAGATTATGGACTAAATTCGTGATACCCCATAAACCACAGGGACATCTTTGTATGCTGTTTTAAAAGGTTCAATAACACATCTTTGTATACTGTTTAAAAGGTTCAGTAACACATAAAACAAACCCGTGACGTTAAGTAACCTGGATGACAACTTTGAAACTTTATTACCTTAGGACAAATTTCATGCAAACTTTAGTGACATCTTTGTATAATAACCCTGTGAAAAATTCCACGTGGACAAGGCAAATTGCCATCATCCGGTTGCCCACCAAGGGAGTGAGCTGAGGGCTAACTTTCATAATGTTCAGTGACAAATTTAACCAACCCGTGAAGTTGAGTAACTTGGATGACAAGTTTCAAACTATATTACCTTAGGACAACATAAACCCAAACTTTAGTAACATCTTTGTCTAATAACCTTGTAAAAATCATATGTGATTCGTTAAAATCCAATCATATGTGATTCGTTAAAATCAAATCATATGTGATTCGTTAAAATCAAATCATATGTGATTTTTACAAATCATATATGATTTTTACAAACCATATATGATTCGTAAGAATCATATGTGATTTGTAAAACTCAAATCATATGTGATTTTTACGAATCGTATATGATTTTTCTGGGCGGAATTTTTTATAAAAAAAAGTTCGTCGAAAGTATATAACAATGCATATCTATAGAAAGATGATTTAATTCTCGTCACGATGGTATTTTTTTTTTTTTTTTTTTTTTAGCTTTAAGATTTTCCCTTTTCAAAATATGTTTTTTTTTTTTTTT
>LBNU01037729.1:45249-65061 GCA_014162995.1 Artemisia annua
CTCTCAAGTATTCACTGTTTTAGCAACTAATTTTCCGAAGCCATTTCCTAAAACCCGTAACTTCAAAAGGTCGCTCTCTACAGAGGTCCTGTGGAGCCGGCGGCAGTGTCTCGGTGCGCGCGGACGACAGAGACCCGCGCGCTGAGGTGATTTGTGCCACCGTCACGGCTAGCCCGCGTTCTTTCCTGTGTCCGCCCCTCACCTATCCATGACACCTATTATCCATAACATGTGTTAAACCCATATAAACACTCGTAACTAATGGCAGCCATGACCCCTTATACGTAAGATGGTAATCTTATTCGGCGGCGGGCCGTTCGCGCACAATATATATTTTCGAGTACAAAAAAAACCGAGGGTATAGATACTCTAGGCTTGGGGCAGAAGTGCATACCCACTGACAACCCGCCCGGGAATCTCATGGCAAGCTCTAAAGAGTAGATCTACCATGGCAGTCTCATTTTGGTCTGCCGGCTAGGAGTTGAGCACCTCATTTCTCGGTTCAGTCCGTCCATCACCGATGCTCACCCGATCTTGTACATGTCCCTTTGAGGTGAGTTTTCATACGCCCCGTTTAGCCATTCTTTAATTCGTTTTCAAATCACCCACCGGGGCAGACGAATACATCTGCACCATTTTTCATACGAGCCAGGAGCTATCCCAAATCCCATTCAAATACACCTTACCTCTAACGTTACTACATTCGCCCATGTTTTCAAAGTCCCCACCCATCATGAACCGTTAATGGTGGTGCACGCAAGGCGACGAGTCCGACGTGGCATAGATCCTATTCGCACGGCGTGACGCGCCTCCATCACCGTGTTGGGGTTACCCGAAAGCAAGTCAAGGCACGCATGCACCTTCACTTTGATCATTCCAAGTGTCGCGTTGGGGCACAGCACGCTCCCTTCTTGGGGCATCTTCACCCTTACCGTCACAGTGCCTACGCTTCCGGGGCTCCCAATGAGCTTAAGTAACTACTTGGTACAAATTTTATAGCCCGATATGACGGGTAGCGTCAATACAAATTATCGTGACGGGTAGTCATACAATCATGGTGACGGTCAGCTCCACATACATTTATACTTTTGGTTCTACTCAGTCATAACATTCATTTTCCATCGAAACCTAGTGATTTCTCCGGCAACGATCTACTTGTTGGACCGTCGATTTTAGCAATGTACCGTTTTCAGGTTACTAAGATAACAACCATGGTGACTTGCATGAGGACCATCATCGGGAGTCGAAGAGTCGACGGCGTCGTTACCCCTTTCATTTTCATGCACTTATGTAACGTTTGGATCAAGTTGAAGCTATTTTCCTCAGAAGCCCTGTAACGCACCATGTATGGGCGCACCTATTTTGTAAAGCTCATGAATGTTTTAATGATGCAAAGCGATGTAATTTTCAAAACGACACTTAAGCTCGTCTCAACTATAGGACCGCCTGTGTATGCAGATGCCCCTGCTTCGTCTACACCAGGTATGTCCTTCCGCTGGCCATATAAGCAGCGATAAATTCAGGCGGTTGACATATAAGGTCGCGATATAGGTCCAATACATGAGCCAGACCCATCAAGGCGCAAGATGGCGATGTGTAACTATATTACACGCCTCACATGGTCATTTGTGATGTGGTGGAGTGTATTGAAAAGTTAAGATCTCACATAGTTTCCTCCTCCCCGTCTTTAGAACTCTCTCTCTCTCTCTCTCTCTCTCTCTCTCTCTCTCTCTCTCTCTAAGATTTCTTTCTCTCTCTAGAAAACGTTTCTCTGATTCTTATGTGTGTTATGTTATTTTATTGTTGGAGACCTAACAATTGGTACCAGAGCCATATGATGATTTAGGAATGTGTGTTTTAAAATCCGTATAAAAAATTTATGTTTTTTGGTTTTCAAATATATCGAGTTTATACACGGTTTGGATATTTAAGATTTTCGTTCTTGTGGCTTAAATCATAAAATCAGGAGTTTTTGTGTTAAGGGTTGTGTTTTAGAATAAATTGGTGCAAAAACGTTCTAGTAAAAACATCAAGATTTGAGTCTTTTTGGTCTTTTTTTGTTCGAATAGCACAATCACCAAAACTTACCATTTCACGTTTGAAAACTTAAAACTAGGGTTTTTATGTTAGATTATGTGATATAGTGTGGATTTTGCATAAAGAACGGATCAAATACGTCAAAAATTGTGTCTTTAAGCATATTGAAATTTTTTTTAGGAACCTCGATATAGTTTCTGTATTCAAATATACCGAGTTTCCATAATCAAATATACCAAGTTTCGGTCTTCAAATTTACCAAGTTCTCATCTTCGAATTTTCCGAGTTTTCAAACCCTCGATATACCGAGTTTGTCCACGTTCAAATATACCGAGTTAGGGTTTGAGCAATAGACCAAGTTTGGTTCAAAGGATATACCGAGTTTGGTTCTAAAGGATATACCGAGTTTGGAGAAAGCAATATACCAAGTTTGTGCAAACAAAATATACTGAGTTCATAATTATCCTATATTACACGTTTGTCTTTTGTCCCTTATATATACCAAGTTCTTACCAGATTTCCCTCGTTTCTTATAAACCAAGATAATTTGAAAATCCAATTTTCGATGTCACTTTTCAGTTTAAATGCCAAAGGCACCATATAACCTTAAAAAAAATAATAATAAAAAAATAAAAATAAAAAAAAATAAAAAAAAAACCCTTAAACAACAAGCATAACCAAGTATTTTACGTATTACCCCAGCCAAAGCCCTTACAAAAATTTAAAACTTAAACGCAAAATCAAGAAATCTGATTTTTGTCAGGCCAAAATTATGACTTACCGTGTGACCTAACAATTATGGCAAACAAGTACTACCAATGTTGGCAATAAAATATGCAAAATTGCAACATGCACGCATAATCAAGCAAAATGGACTTAATAACCGTGATTAAAAAAAGCACCAACACTAAAAAGAAACCCTAACAGCTCGATTAACTCTTATAACTAACTGTAATGACATAGCACACATAATAAGGCGTTCTACTAATTATTTCGACCAATACCCCTAAAACAATTTCAGATTTTAACTATTAAATCAAGAAAACCTAAATAACAATATTTTTTTGCATGAAATATTTTTCGTTTATATACTTACCTACACCCCTTGTGTGTGTATGAGTTTTTGTATTAAAACCAAACAAATGCAATGGCAATTGGTTTTGTAAATGGTTCTAAAATTTTTAATGGAAAACAGGTGTACAACATACAACTAACCTCATAAATTAAGTAGTTAGTGGAAAACCAATGAAAACAACGGAAACTGTGAGGTATTTATTTTTAATCCTCTTAGCCGACGGCTCGGTTCGGCTCGGCGTGTGAACACTGCCGGCTCGAGTCGCGGCTCCACAGTACATCCGAGCCATCCTCTTCCCTGCACTCGACCTCCTACCCGGTGGCTTCGCAACAATGCCGGCTCCCAAGGTCCACTTCAACAAATGTTTTATAGTATAATAATTACTCCTTCTGACCCCAATTAAATATCCGCCTCTCTATTTTAGGATGTCCCAAAATAAATGTCATTTTGTGGTTCAACGAATCAAAAAATATTTTAGTGAGGAAAGATGATATTTGATTGGTGGAAATTATAGTTAGTGAGATTTACTAATACTTGGTGCAATTTGTAAGTGGAATTTTATTTTGAACAAAAGGAGTAATACATAATGAATAAATTATGTAAAACTCGCACGTGTACGAGTATTATAACTATATAAGTATAAAAGATTTATTATAATTTTATAGAAAAATCTTAAACTTTACAAAACCATGAATTTATGGACAGTCACAATATTTAACTTTAAAACAAAATTGTTAAAATATTATTGCACGTTATACTATCTGTCTAAACTTGATACGTGCACGGGTTTTAGAACTAGTTGAGTCCATACGTTTAAATTGCACATTTCTACGCAAGTTATTATGCACAATCATTTTCTTAAAATACTATGGCAAAGTTTGTTAGACCTTTTTATATTTTTCAACACATAAAAGTAAATATTTTGTACATGCAAGTTTGGAATTGGAATTTAGCAAAAAATTACGTTACTCGTGGCAAGATTTTTTAAAAAGTAGGATGAGTATCGAATTTTGGCAAAACACAGGATGCATATGAGTTACTATACTTCTTGTATTCTAAAATTACGGTTGAGCTTTTAGTCCCCAAACTACCCCACGCTACTGGTCCTCCTTAGCTATAAACATAGTACATGTGTAGCTCACAAGTAGTAAGTGCTTAATTATACCATTAATAAGGTAGAGAGTTGGGTGTAGGCATAGTTGTTTTAGGTTTGTTAGACATCCGGTAAAGTTTGGTTTTTGTCTTATAACATTCTTATAATACACAATCAAAAAAAAATTGCTTTTAATATTTATATACACAACACTAAAAACACACGCTCTTTACTTTTACTTTCATAAAATAAACCTGAAAACACCAGTTGTAACTGTGGAAAGGGACCTATGACATGAGGCTCGGTGTAGATAATGGCGTGATAGTCCCCGAAAAATGTATATGCCGAGCTCCAGGACCATTTTGTGAATTTTGAAAGCCCAGTGCAATATTTACAGTACGAGCTTTTTTAGAATCGAATATAGTTTAGAAGTGGAATAAGAGATATATATTTCCAAAATAAATAAATTTAGTCTATAGCAATATCGGCTCTTAAATGTTGTGACATCATTTAAACCATCCTTAAAGATATGTAATACACGTAAGATGGTCTCAAACGAGATTTTATAGCAACAGATAGTTTATTGATAAAAAAAGTTTATAGGTTATAAACGAAAAACAATAAAAGTTTGAAGATTTGGGAAATTAACATATGTTTTGAAACCCGGTTTAACCCGGGTGGTTCAACCGGTTGAACCGTTCCGGGCAAAAAATGGGTCGATTTAAACCGGGTCAACTTGCTAGGTTGGGTCGAAAACGGTTCAAATTAAACTGGTCAACCCGTCCGGGTTTGAAGCGTCCCAGGTCAACCCGGTTTTTGTTTTAATTGGTTGTATTTAATTTGATAGATATGTTTTTAATTGGTTATACAATGTGAATAAATTATTGTACTTTTAAGTAATGAATAATGTTTTGCAACCCGGTTCGACCCGGGTGGTTCAACCGGTTAAACCGTTCCGGTCGAAAAATAGGTCGATTTAAACCAGGTCAACTTTCTAGGTTGGGTCGAAAATGGGTCAAATTAAACTGGGTCAACCCGTTGGGTTTGAAGCGTCCCGGGTCAACCCGGTTTGTGTTTTAATTGGTTGTATTTAATTTGGTAGATATGTTTTTAATTGGTTGTACAATGTGAATATATCATTGTACTTTTAAGTAATGGGGTGTTTTAATAAGAGTATTAATTACATTTCATAATTTCATTTAATAAGATTTTTCAACATTTCACATTACTTGACTTTTCACTTTTCCACTTTTTCACTTTGACCATTTTTCCTTTATATGTCAGTATAGATATGCTAGTATAGATTTAAAAATCGAAAGTTCAAAAGTTGAATATTTGTGTAAATGCTAAAAGCTTTAGAGAAAATTAGTGTAGACTAAACCCAAAGTAAATCATCTTTCTCAACCCAGTTACACAACTCAAGCCAGACAACGACTACAGCTCTTTGCGCTCCTACATCTGTCCAACTTACTTGCTACGAGATCGTTGTTCCCTTGTATGAAAAATCAATTAGTTTTAGGTTTCTGGAACACGTTTTAGTACTTTTTGATTAAACTCCTGTAATATCAACAATGATATTAGTTTTTTTTTTTTTTTTTTTTTTTTTTTTTTTTATATCAATATTGGTCGTAATAACATTAATAACAGTTCCTTTACATTAAAATGCTTAGTATCCATGTAGTCTTGGATGATATATTGTTATAATTACTTTACACGGTGAAGTTGAACTGTTTTTCACCTTAACAATTAAAGTCCCACTAGAGATGCATCCATTTAAAAGATCAACTAAAACCAATTTAGGGCGAAGGTGGTGATTATTACATTAAAGAAATCAAAAAAAAAAAAAAAAAAAAAAAAAAAAAAGTTGTTCAGAAAAAAAAAAAAAAAAAAAATAGAAAGTATCGCTGAAAAAGGAAAAATTTTTAAAAATCGTTTGCATGGTCAATTGATACAGTGAAGTTAGCGTTAGATCTTGAATTTTGTTCAGATCTGAAATGGGTGGTCCAGATATGTCCGCACGTCCGAACTAAAAGATGAATTCCGCAGCTTAAAATTTTGATAAATTAGAAATTAATTTTCAACAATAGTATCATACATAAATAATGAAAATTACATCACTAAAAATTACAACTTAAAATTCCGAAAACTATTACTCCGTAAATTACTAGACGCGTCGAATTTTGATATGTTAAAAAAATATAAATAAAAAACTTCAATGACGGAGCTACGTAAAACCAACTTTTGAAGGGTGGTTTAGTCGAGTTCTTCTAAAAATCTAAAAAACTTGCCCGACCGGCAATTTTCATTATGTTATTGACAACTTCAATTCATCGATCCTTTGGTAACCGTGTATCCTAAGCTGATATATATTGATGTTGATATGTTCGTGAGTATTTGTAGCAAGAAGTGCAAGACGAGCTTAAGCAAATAGTAGAAGAACTGAAAATTAAAGTGAGGAAAGAATTAGTTGCAGCTTTGGGTGATCCAGTCGAACATACAAACTTATTGAAACTAGTCAATAATATCCAACGCCTAGGTATAGCCTATTGTTTCACAGAGGAGATTGAGCAAGCGTTGCAACATATTTATGATGCATACGGTGATCACTGGAAAGGTGGTAGCATTTCCCTTTGGTTTCGGTTACTACGGCAGCAAGGGTTCTACGTTTCATGTGGTAGGTTTAGATAAATTTGCTTTAAGTTAAATCTCAGCACAAGATTTTGTTAACAATGTGTTATATGAATGAGAACAGATATTTTCAATGATTATAAGGACACAAACGGCTTTTTCATAAAATCCTTAAGCGATGATTTTCAAGGCATGTTGGATTTATTCGAGGCAGCGTACATGAGAGTGCATGGTGAAGTTGTACTAGATGAAGCTCTTGTCTTCACAAAAATGCATCTTGATAGCATAGCAAGGGATCCGCTTCGGTGCAACCCGACGCTTTCTCAGCATATAAGAGAGGCACTGGAGCGGCCTATACGGAAAAGGTTGCCAAGACTAGATGCACTACTCTATATCCCTTTTTACGAACAACAACTTTCCCATAATAAGTCCTTAGTAAGGCTTGCCAAGTTGGAGTTCAACTTCCTCCAGTCCCTGCATAAGAAGGAGCTTAGTGAACCTTCCAAGTAAGCAGATTAAAAATCTGAATCTCTATCTCTCTCTGCCTCTCTTATTTTTCTTTCAGATTATCAATTTATCACAATCACCTTGAATTTTATTTGCTAATTCAAGGTTATTGCTGTTGTTCCCTTTGGAGTTATAACCTAATAATTAAGTTATAGAACCACTCTCCATGTTAACAAATGTGTTAAAAAATACAGTTTTAAAAATTACAAGCAGAAACAATTTAACAAGATTTACACCATGAGTTCTTCAACGTTTAAAAATCTTACTAGAAAAGAATCAAAAAATTTGAAAAAGGTTGTGCGCGGAATAAAAATCTTAGTTGAATGACAATTAGGTGATCTCCTCTCTAACTTAAACACAAAACCTAATTTGTTGTTTAAGTATGAACTTATACTTACTCGCTGAAGAATTCGGCGGCATAAGTTCAATTCAAGGAATAAATGTTCTTCAATAAGCTTCACATTAATTTCAAGAGATAACATTTGCTCCACTACAAACATTCTCTTTTATAACAGAGAATTAGGGTTACTAAAGGCTTCTACTTTACACGCGTAAAGCATTGAATAGTTAGATAAGGTAATGTGTGCATTAAATGCTTCTACTTTAGTTAAATGATATACTCTTCTTTAGGCAACAGTTTTGACAACCGTTGCATTATTTACCAACTTTAGAAGGTGCTGACTCATATGAAGACATGTTTTATCCCTTTATGCTTTTTTAGATTTTCCCGTGTTTGACCTTCTAGATACTTGATATTCTTTTCTCAGTATCTTAGGTCATAAGCAGATCAGACATCGTTCAGTAAGTCATTGTCAAACCTCACTAGAACTGAACACCTTCTTTGGAACTTGTACTTCAGAGCTGAAGTGAAGACTCTTAAGCATATGCCAGTGACTATGTTATACTTAGGCTATTTTGTGTTCAAATATATTCAAAGAGACGCTGGAATGGCCTAAAAGTTACTATCATTTGAGATATGATACAAATTCATACTATTGTGCGTGGCTGTGTTTTACTTCATTGCAGGTGGTGGAAGGGTTTTGATGTTCCAAACAAGCTATTTTTTGTGAGAGATAGATTGGTAGAATGCTACTTTTGGGTTCTAGGCGTATACTTCGAACCGCAATATTCTCGTGCAGTGCAAGGGTTTTCTTAACGAAGGTGTTTGCAATAGCAACAATATTAGATGATACTTATGATGCATATGCTACTTACAAAGAAGTTGAGATATTCACCCAAGCAGTGCAAAGGTATTTTCTTAGAAAGCAGTTCAAATGTGTATGCTAGCTTACTCCACAGATAAGTCCATATACATGCCTGCAATGACATGAATATATGCACATTTTATCTCTAAAAGCTAACTTGTTTATTAAACATCTAAGCTATAAAAGATTAAGTATAGGTGGTCCATTAACTGCTTGGACGAGCTTCCAGATTACATGAAACAAACATACAAAGGCCTCTTGGAAATTTATGAAGAAATGGAGGAAATCATGGCAAATGAGGGGAACTCATTTTATGTTAACTATGCTAAAGAGGCGGTAAGATACAAGACCTTCATATTTCTAATGTATACATGTAGACTATAGTTAAGATATAGTGATAGTTTTCCATATATATATGAAGGAGTTTATCAGTAGCTACATGAAAGAAGCTAAATGGAAAAATGATGGATATGTACCAGCAATAGAGGAACACAAATTGGTCGCATTTGTGCGGCTACAAAATGATGACTATAGCAAGTTTTGTTGGCATGGGTGATATAGTCACAGATGAAGCATTTAAATGGGCTCTCACCAGTCCTCCACTCGTCAAAACTTCATGCGCAATTTGTAGGATAATGGATGATATTGTGGGACACAAGGTACATTAGTAATTAGTCTCTAGAAAGTAACATTGATCTCCCACTTATAAGTTGAAAAATATATATAAGATTAACTAGTAATTAGTCTCTAGAAAATATATTTCTAACATGGGTCTTTTACTTCTATATAGCCTAACTAGTTTTGATAAAAAAAGTAATTTTTGAAGAAAAAAAAAAAAAAAAAAAAAAAAAAAAATGGTAGGAGGAGCAACAAAGGGAACATGTGGCATCAACTATCGAAAGCTACATTAAACACAGTGACATGGAAAAAGAGCATATCTATACGTTACTCAACGTACAAGTAGAAGATGCCTGGAAAGACATGAACAGTGAGTCACTCATATGTAAAGATGTTCCTATGGCTCTTAAAATGCGTGTAATCAGCCTCACACGCGTAATGGGCACCATGTACAAGCACGATGATACTTTCACACGTGTCGGAGAAGAATTGAAAGATCAAATCAAATCTTTATTCATTCACTCTATGAGTGTATGATTTTCTCTTGTTGCATGCCATGTTTGATGGATTGGGATCGATCTCTTCAGAATGACACGATTGGGACTCCTTTTTTTCATCTTTTTGGAAGATGGAAGATTATGGTAGTCTAAATAAACGAATTTCGTAGTTTCTTTTGGGTATTTTATAGTTCTTAAATAATTGGGTACCGTAAACGTTTACGTATCAAAAATGAATTTTGAATTCAAGTCTAATTTGTATTTCCCCATTTTAGATATAAAAATTTGGTGCACGATCCAGATACGCACTCTCTTAATAAAACAAAGTACTATTTGTAGCTGCACTAAGACATAGCATACCTGCTACAAACTCAAGCTCATCATCTGTGGAGTCTGAACCAGTTGAACCATTGTTCTTGATATCATTCAGCACACTCCTCATCAAGCTCTCAAACTGATCTGATGTGAAAGTAAAACTGCTAGCACCACTTGTAACATTAGCTGTTGTTCTTTTGAAATTTCCTCCAGTACTATTACCTGAACTTTTAGGCCTATACTGATTCTGCTTGTTCTTAACATGAGATTGCTTATACTTATGATGCCAAACAGGGTTCCCCACTTTTTCCCAACATTTCTCAGGTGGGTGCCATTTGTATCCACAAATTGAACACTTATTTTTAGTTTCTTGCTTACTAAACAAAGCAGTTGACTCAACAAATGGAACACCACTCTTAAGCACATCCTTCTGTGACTCCTCTTGTTGAATCACAGCACAAGCATTTTCAACACTTGGAAGAGGATTAAGCAACAAAAACTGACTCCTTTGTGCACCATAGCAATCATCTAATCCATTCAAAAACTCAAAGAGTCTCTGTTCTTCCTTTTGTTTCTCAACAACAACCAAAAAATTTGACATCTCAGGAGTAATATTAACAAGCCTAGGAAACACAATCATAGAATCCAACTCCTCCCAAAAACATTTCATACGAGTATAGTATTCACTCACAGAACCACCCTGCTGCTGAATATCAAAGCATTCTTTGCTCAATTTATACTTTCTAGAACCATTTCTGAGTGAGAACCTAGTTTCTAATTGAATCCAAATCTCACATGCAGACTCAATGAACATGATAGACTTAGCAATAGACTCTGAAACAGAACTCATCATCCAACTAGTGACCAAATTGTTACAAGTGTCCCACAATTCAATCCTAATAGCATTCTCAGCAGGTGTACTTGGTGGAATAGGTACAACAGGTGGTCTAGGAATCGTACCTCTCACAAACCCTAACTTTCACTTAGTAGATAAGCCAATCTCCATAGCACGATGCCAAGAACGATAATTCTGTGCTCCAGTTAGCTTCTCTTGAATTGGTAACGATCCAGGACCATCAGACGGATGTACATACAACGGATTACTTGGATCCATCACAATAAGCAGCGGAATTAGAAATCAAACTTTTCCCAAATTTTAACCTACTTTCAAATTTTAACACAAGATCTCAATTAAACACAAATTGAAGATCTTTCACACAAATTGAACTGATAATTGATCAAACTGATATCAATTAACACAAGTTCACTATGAATTGGTGAATGTAGAATGAGTGACGGTGTTTTACGACCGTTATGCGGTGGTTTATGATGGGTTTATAGTGATTTACCGTGTTTTATGGTGAAATTAGGTGATCAGATGTCTCTGATACCATGTAAAGTAAAATACATTCAGAGAGAATTTGGGAGAAATTATTATCTTTGTTACCTTCAAATGAAGAATACAACTGTTACATATAGAGGGATGAAACCGCCTCAACAACCTTTCAAACTATTTACATCTAGCACCATGTGACTTGCATATGGACCATCATGGAGTCGAGGAGTCGACGCGTCTCACTCTTTTACTTCATTGCACTTATGTATCGTTTGATCTTGTCGTACTTGTTTTCCAATAAATTTGTAAAACCTTATGGGACCTATGTTTGTAAACTCTGATGTTTTAAATAAAATGATCAAACGTTGTATTTACAAAACGACACTTTAGGTCATTCAATATAACCTTGCATGAGATGCCATGATTGTTACACCCAGGTATTCAATTCCGCTGCCATATAACAGGTAAATTCAGGGTGTGACAGTGAAGGTTCTAGCAAAGCGGGAAGTAGCGGCAAAAAAAATGAATGGGCGATGTTTGTTATGGTCTATGTCGTGTGCTTCGTTTGCTTGTCGAGTTGTTTCGTTTGAGTTTTTTAGTTTGCTTGTCGAGTTGTTTCGTTTAAGTTGTTTAGTTTGCTTGTCGAGTTGTTTCGTTTGAGTTGTTTAGTTTGCTTGTCGAGTTGTTTAGTTTGCGTGAAACATAAACTAAGGTAGAATTTAAATACTATACCATCTTTTTCGCCAGTTTCAACATAATATGGACCACCCAATTCTCCTTGATTTGCATTTAGAACGGGCAATCTCCTAGCCATTAAACAAACAAAATACGTTGAATCACCTTCGATCAACCTGGCTAGTTTTGCGGTTGACGCTTTATAAGACATAAAAAATCTAGGCCATTTGCCATTCCAAAAATAAATAAATAAATAAACTATTGAGGGTATGGTGTTTGTTATCGTAGAAGATAAGAGCATTGTTTTTGCTTACATTGTTAGAACTAAGTTTTGATGATAAATGTAAAGAATAGTATGTTCAGGGTCTTTATGTAAATACTTTAGAATAGAGGGTAAAGACCCGTCCTTCTTCCAAAGACTAATCTAATTCTAAACTACGTATTACTAACTAATGTAACTACTACGAGCTAAACAATGCTTAATCATATCTGGGGTGACCGAATCTTTCTTATACAAAAATCGTATTCCTAACAATCTCCCCCTAAGAGAGGTCACCCTTTTGTTCTTTATTCTTGAATTCTTGCATTGAGATCTTTGTAGATTCTTTTGTAGCTCGTAGTTGTTGATTCTTCATTGATAGTCGACTCAAGATGACTTCCTTGATGTATATGATGATCTTTTGACTTTGTTCTTCGCTCTTCATCCATATAATTAGCTTCAAGTCATCTTTGAGTGTATGTGTCTCTTTGTGATGTTGTGATAGTCTTTGTGATGTCATGCTTACACTTTTCTTGATCATGATTTTCTGCATCAGAGTTGAGGAAGCATAGTCGAAGCCCATTCTTTGATCATGATATCTTGAGTTATGATGTTGAAGTGTAAGCATGTGATGATGAATCTGCATCTTTTCAGCAATCGGCATCAATCGTCAACTTCTTTGTCTTTGGTGTGATTACGCCTTTCCAACATGCCCATACATCTTTGTTGAGTAGATCTTCCCGGTTGAACAGTTCTGACGTCTCCTTTTAGATGTTGGTATGAGCATGTGGAACTAGAGTGATGGTGGTGAACATGGTAAGTTTGGTATGTTGAGCTGCATAAAACTTGGTTAGTAATAAACATACCGGCACTTACAAGTTTGGACTTCGAGATCGTCAACAGCATAGTGTGAAGACTTTCTCTAATCCTTACCAAGGCCGTTCCTAATCGGATGCCCCCGAAAGGGCTTTCACTGACATACCGAAGTACACCAACGATTAGGTGAGTCGCTGGAGATCACCCCACGACTGTAGACCTTTTGGAACACCACCGTACACACTAAGCGTAACCCACAAGAGATTACCGAAGTGACCTGCTGTCAGGGCTGTTTGATGTTGACCCTGGCAGGAGTTTCCACTCAATCACTGGGAAATACTTATGTATATTCCCTCATAAGTGTTCTTGGCAGATTGCTAAGATCTGCGTAGGACTCAAAATATTACAACTGGTGTCCTTAATGTTGAACAACCAGTGTAGAAGTATCAAGTGTTCCTATGAGATCTTTTGATGCATCTCTTGGCTCTAGACTCGATAAGTGCACATTGGTTATCCTATTCGGAGACTAGGGAGGGGTCTCCTGTTTCAATATCAACTAGCTCTAAGAGACTAGTCGATAGTTTACACCGGTTCCCCGTGAGAATGAAACAAGCTCTTTTAAGAGAACTTGAGTGGCTGGGAGGTTTAGTGCAGTGCGTCACTGGGTCCATGACGTCTTTATCTTCAATACCGATGTTACCTTGGTAACAATCAGTAGCATATGAATTGAACCCGGTTTCTGCCCTAAGGTTGAATAATTGGAGGGCTATTTCTTTTCACCCTTTCTCATTTCATTTCTTTTTAATTCTTCAACCCCTTCAGTGCTTACCGAGACTTCATTACTAGAACCTTGTTGGGTTTGTTCCAGTCCTAGCTCAGTCTCAGTCGGCACTCTTCCCTTTCTCACTTTTCTCCTTTTTTCAATCATTCCTAAGGACTTCTAATCTATCTATTGGATTGTCCCTGGGAAGATCCCTCCGGTTCTGGTGGATCATGGGAACATATACCTAACCTTACCATCCTTATAACTCCATGCATTAAATTAAAGTGGTCGGTCTTTTGGTATCTTTCCACAATCGCCATATAACCAAATCATTGAAAATTCTCTCAAAGTGTTTATGATTAAGAAACACATTTTGTTAACACTTTGAGAGTTTTATCATTTTTCAAATGCTCCCCCTTAACATGTGCTCATAGGTAAAGAAAGAAATTTGCACATGTCGGGGTGAGTTGCACTTATTTGAATTGATCGGCTCTTAATAGACATATACCCGAGGGACACGTTTACGTTGCTTAGTTAAAGGGATCCATTATCAGCTTTTAGGTGATAACTAGCCCTAATAACTAACTTGAAGTTGTTAACATTCCTTAAAAAGGAAGTTAGACCCGTCAAAGTATATATCTAAGAAGAGTTTCTCGAAACGGTACTTTCTACTTGGACCAGTCCTCTTCGAGACACGTTTACATCACTGGTTAGACCAGCTTGAAATTATTACCCGGCCAGGACTAGTCTTTTCGATTCACGACTTTTCATGTTTCGTCAATTCATGAGTCAAATTCTGAGTCATAAGCAATTCACGGTTTCTACTTGAATTTGTAAAAACCCGCGAAAGACTCTTAGCCACTTGCTCCCCCTCAATATGTGCACATTGATTGAATCAATTTTGAAAAACTTTGGCACATACGGGTGAGCTTGCAAAAGAGATCATTTATTCATCATTTTAAATCACTTGCTCCCCCTCAATATGTGCTTTGTTCATACTCCAAAATCTTTTAAAATTTTTAGCACATAAGGGAGCGATCTTTTGAGTCCAAAACATCTTTATAAGTCCAAAGACATCACATTTAATCACTTGCTCCCCCTTAATATGTGCTTTGATTAAAATCCAAAATCTTTAACATTTTAGCACATAAGGGAGAGTTCTCAATAGTCCACAAACATTCTTTATGAGTCCAAAAAAAGCATCACTTTTTAATCAGTTTTTATATTTAAATCACATTCTCTCCCCCGATCATAAAATTTCAAATCTTTTGAGATTTTGTGATCCTAATTGATTTAAATGATTTTCGAAAAAGCTTTGGAAAGACATGTGGCAAAATTTTAAATGTTTACTGATTTTGAGACACTGTTTGAGTTTTCACTGTGGCTGGTGCACAAAGTTTTTAAAGGTGTAGAAATTTTGAGCACATACGCTCCCCCTCAATTAATGACCCGTTTTTCCATTTTAACGTTTAGTAGCCATTAATGTGAGTGGTAATGTACACGAGAAAATTTAAGACCAATGGCCACCTTGTACACCACAAAATCTCTTTTGAAGAATTTTTAGAAGAAAGAGATTTTGGAAAAAGAAGACTTCTCTTCTTTTACTAGAAAGGCTGCACTGAAGCGTACAACTTTTCGGATAATCCGCACACAGTGAAAACATGATAACGTGTTTTTACACGGATTTTGAAAACCGGGTTGCTATCTGAAGTAATAGCAAACCATAATTTAAGCAAACATATATTTTTTGGTATTTTTGAGTTTTTCAGATTTTTATGGTTTTTATAGGTTTTATATTTTTGTATTTTCTTTTTCTGATTTTTATATTATACATATATATATATAAGGATATGTGAAGTGAATCAGTTACTCCTCATTATCTTCCTGAAAACGTTTGAGTGACTCAGGAGTGATGCTCTTCATTCCAAGACGTGGGAGAATGAATTGAAACCGTTCTCTAGGAAGTGCCTTTGTGAAGATATCAGCCAGCTGAAATTCCGTCCTTACAAAGTAGAGTTCCACAATTCCTTTTTCCACTTGTTCTCTGATGAAATGATGTCGAATATCAATGTGCTTTGATCTTGAATGCTGGACGTTGTTGCAGCAAAGAGCAATGGCACTCTTGTTATCACAGTACATCGGAACTTTGTTGTAGTTAAAGCCATAGTCGGATAACTGAGATCTCATCCAAAGAATTTGAGCACAGCATGATGACATGGCAATATATTCAGCTTCTGTAGAGGAGATTGATGTACTCATTTGCTTCTTTGATGACCAACTAACCAGCTTATCTCCTAGAAACTGAGCACCGCCCGAAGTACTTCGTCGAGTATCTTGACAACCCGCATGATCAGCATCAGAGTAGGCTGTGAGAGCCATTGCAGTGTCTTTAGGATACCAAAGGCCCATGTGAATTGTTCCTTGAAGGTACCTGAAGACTCTTTTGACTGCTTCTAAGTGCTTCTTAGTAGGTTTGGATTGATAACGAGCACACATGCAGACAGCAAATAAGAGATCAGGTCTGCTGGCTGTGAGATACATCAATGATCCGATCATGCTTCGGTATTTGGTTTGGTCGACAAGTGCTCCTTCAATATCCTCATCCAGCTTAGTTCTCTCAACCATTGGAGTATCAACAGATTCACATGATTCGAATCCAAATTTCTTTAGTATTTCAATGGCATACTTGGATTGATTGATGAAGATACCATGTGGGTTTTGAGAAATCTGAAGCCCCAAGAAGAACGACATTTGCCCCATCATGGACATTTGGAATTCTGTACTCATTTCTTGTGCAAACCTATCACATTCTAGTGGATCGGCTGATGCGAAGATAATGTCATCCACATAGATCTGAACGTGGAGACGATGCTCTCCCAACTTTCTTGTGAACAAGGTAGGATCGACAACACCTTTGGTGAATTGGTTGGCTAGAAGAAATTTGGACAGTGTATCATACCATGCTCTGGGTGCTTGTTTAAGACCATATAGTGCCTTCTTCAAGCGATAGACATGATTAGGGCGTTCAGGATCAACAAACCCCTCTGGTTGACTTACATATACTACTTCCTTTAAGTGTCCATTGAGAAAGGCAGTCTTCACATCCATTTGGTATACAACCATGTTCTGACTGGCTGCATTGGCAAGGAAGATTCTGATGGCTTCAATTCTGGCAACTGGTGCGAATGATTCCTCAAAGTCGATGCCTTCTTCTTGTCTGAACCCTTTGGCCACAAGTCGAGCTTTGTTCTTTAACACTTCACCATATTCATCAAGCTTCACTTTGAAGATCCATTTGAGGGCGATAATCATTGCACAGTCTGGAGGGGGCACTAATTCCCAAACATCTAGTCTGTCAAATTCATGGATTTCATCTTGCATTGCAGTGAACCAGGACGTTTTAGTCAATGCTTCTTTATAATTCTTTGGTTCGACTTTGGACAGCACGTTGCTAACAAAACACCATAAAGCATCTGTGGCAAGTTGTCGTCGTGTAGATACTGGCCTAGATGGGTTACCAATGATGTTGTCAATCGGGTGATCATTTGTCCATTTCCTGATATGCTCATGAAGTTGATGATTGGGAATTGAAGTAGCAGTGTTGGAATCTTCTGAGGAGGTTGCCAAAGTAGATGGTTCAGGAGCAAATATGTTGACAAAAGGTTCATCAGGTGGTTGAGTAAAAGGATTCACTTCAAAGGTGTTATCAGATGCTTCTTCTTGTGGAATTGAAGAGTGTTGATCTGTGTGATTGGTATGACTAGATGATGGAGGATTCCGACTAATAGAAATGGAGATGGAAGGCCCGTTTGTGGGTTGAGGTTCATCATTAGCAGCAGCATCAGGATCTATGACTTGTTGTTCAGGTTCGACTCTCTGTTGAGGCTCAAAATACTCATCATACATTGAATCAAACAATTTCTTCAAGTCCTCACAAGTAGGTGGCACAGAAGGAGCATCGGTGGTGGAGGAATTTACAAGTCCTGAACTAATGGGTCCAGGAGTCCAGAGATTAGATGCGGGTCCTGAACTGGAGTATTCAGGAACCGTTTGCTCGGTCAGCTCATCAAATGTGACATGGATGGTTTCCATGATTTGCCGGGACCTTTTGTTGTAGATTCGATAACCCTTCTTGTTTGGTGCATACCCAACAAAAATTCCAATATCAGCTTTTGCCTTTAGCTTTCCCAAGTCTTCGCTATCATTGTTTGGGTAACATAATGCACCAAAAACACGAAGGAAAGAGAGGCCGGGTTTTCTTTTATGCACTAGCTCATAAGGAGTTTTACCATGATGGTGTTGATGGTTTTGGGTTTGTGAGTATGCTTCTTGCTTTTACCAAGCTGGCAAGCGGAACAAAGATGATCCTTTTCATATTTCAGCCTGGGCATGCCACGAACAAGATCTTTACGAGTAAGTTCATTGATGGTTCCGAAGTTCAAATGGTTCAAGCGACGATGCCACAACCATGACTTGGTCTTGGAAGCCTTAGATAGTAGACAGATTGGAGATGATTGCATCATGTCTTTAATAGATATAGTGTAGAGGTTTGTGCCACGTCTGCCTTTCAAGAGATCCATACCATCCAATCTTCTAACATGACAAGAGTGTTTTCTGAAGGCAACTTCTAGATCTGAGTCACAAAATTGTCCTACGGAGAATAGATTGTGCCCAAGACCTTCTACATAATATACCCGAGAGATAACGCTGTCACCAACCACATAATCTCCATAACCCATGTTAGGTCACCATATTGTAAACACAAGTATAGATTTGGTAGAAATGAGATGAGAAATAGAGTTTGGTTGATTAGATCAAATATGAAGAATAAAAGTGCAAGAGTTTCTTTATGTTATTGAAATAACCAACAAGAGAATGGGATACATAGATGTCCTATTTATAGGATGGGAGCTAGGGCAACACGCCTACTCCATCCCTTCTCTTAATCGTTTGGGCTTTAGGCCCGTTGGACGAGTATTGGACTCATCCTTAATTGTTACATATTTAATCAACTTAGCAACCTATTACAAATGTTGAAATAACCGAGACTTGACTAAAATGTAGAAAAACTTAGGTTCTAACAATCTCCCCCTAAGGATCGGTTGCTGAAGAAGTGATGTTTAGTCACGGTCATTTGAGGTTGCTGGACGTCTTGGTACTTTGACTTTTTTTGTGGCATTCATGGCTTTAGAATTCCTCAAAGATGATTATGTAAAAATGATTCATCGTTCTTAGTTCTTAACAATCTCCCCAGATAGAATGGGTGTTCATTGTTCTTTGTCGTTGATGTGATAGTGATCAATCTGATGTAGTAATCTGCCATTCGTCACTTTCTTTGACTCCAGTGGATCTGCATCATTCCGACATGCTCATACATCTTTGACGGTTGAAACTTTCATAAGTGAGGAGCTCTCTTTTCATGTGTGAAGATTCTTTGTGTTGACGTAGAATCATTCTTTAGACGGTGTTTAAGATCATTTGTCTTTATCACTTTGTAGATTCTTTTGGCATGGAATCTACCTTTGGCATTCATGTTGCTTCGATCTTTCATGAGAGCTTTTTGAGATGTAAGTATGAGCATGTGGAAGCCGGTGTTCATGATGGTCGTTGTACCTGAAATGAAACAGTTAGCAATAAAACATCCGGTACTTCCAGGTTTGGAGTTAGAATTTGTCAACAGCATAGTGTGAAGACTCCTTCTAATCCTTACCAAGGCCGTTCCTAATCGGATACCCCCTAGAGGGCTTACACAGACATGCATACGCACACCCATGATTAGGTGAGTCGCTGGAGATCACCCCACGACTGTAGACCGTTTGAAACCATCGAACACACTAAGCGTAATCCACAAGGAATCACCGAAGTGACCTGCTGTCAGGGCTGTTTGATGTTGACCCTGGCAGGATTTCGGTTCAATCATTCGAGAAATACCTAAGTAAATCCCTCATAAACGTTCAAGGCAGATTGCTAAGATCTGCGAAGGACTCG
>LBNU01037730.1:3515-57769 GCA_014162995.1 Artemisia annua
GGGGGGTAAATGATGATACCTTAGAGAATGCAATTACACTTGATTTTTGTTTGTTTAATGGTAGGTGTGTAATAAAACTAAGAGAAATATTTGTTAGGGAGATTTTAGCGCCAAATTTAAATTTTTTTTACAACATATAGGAGTGAAACTTTAGTCTTAATGAGCGTCTCATGGATAGGAATTGTATGACTATCACAAAACCATACCACTCAAAATTTATGAATAAGGTAGTGACCATCCGAGTATTAGATTAATTGACTAACGCGCTAGCGATCTAGTGTATGACTTGGTGACCATCCGTTATGCAAATAACGCGCCAGCGATCCAAAAAGTGCACTAGTGACCATCCATTAGTTGAAGCGTTAAAGACTCACGCCAGCGATCTACTAAGTTTATGCAGGAGATGTTTGCCTTTAGATCTTTAGGGAAAGCATTAATGCTTGTGAGTGTACCAGTAGTACTTAGATTCTAGAACTTGCGTTAGTGATTCATCCCGAGACCACAAGTAAGACTACATTCGTGTAGTTGGATTACTACATGATAAGAGGCATTAGGATTACCCTTGTTTTACACCTGTTTATATAATTACATTGACTTCATTGGTCAAGTAATTTTCCCACGCCTTTGCGATGTACCCATTTTTGGTACACGATACCCCTTGTACACCCCTCAGAGCCTATCTTTTTCGTTTCTAACTTTAAGCATTTTACTTAAAGGAAGAATTTGTTTACAATCCACCCCAAATGTACACCCAAATCGCCTTAGCCTACCTTGTATGTACTCATCTTTAGTGCATTATTGTGACAACATTTGTTTAAACCCTTAGTTAATTATCTAATTGATTACATAGTTGCTAAGTCGAGTCATATCCTGTATATATTGTTTTGGGACGATTGGGACTCATGGGTAAAGTACTAGTGCAATGGAATAATGGGGAAGAACATCAATTATTACCCCCATATGTGCGTAAATANAAAAAAAAACGGACTACCATCCTATTTCCTTTTATGTTTCTTTTTATGTTTATGTTCTTGTTATTTCATTTTTAGCTTAAGTTGAGTCGAGTCTTGGCTTAGCAACACCGCATTGTACATGTAATTAAAAAGATGATTAACTCGCCACCAGTAAAAATATCCTTTATCTAACAAACCGTGTTTATCATATCACTACACCTCATGTTACAACCCTTTGAAAAGCCCTCTTTGATAGTTTATCCTAGGTGCTTACGCCAAGTGGTGGAGGTTTTTGATCCTTTCCTAAGCCTATGGTAATCTATGTGCTATGACAGGTAGTGAGAGAAATTTTCCATTTCCATTTAGTTATATAGGTTTATAACACCCGAGAGATGTGAGTATCCAAACACTATTTGTGAGGTGCTAGTGTATAATCTCCGTGCTTATTTTGATTGAAGTGGAACGATCATTTGTTGTAATTACTTTTATATTAGTGTTAAATGACCCCTAGCTTGTATTTTGATTAGAATAAAAGCGCATTTGCTTGAGGACAAGCAAATCTCAAGTGTAAGGGTATTTGATGAGGCGAAAAGTGTTACGCTTTTAGGGGGTCATTTAAGCCCTAAGTCGTAATAATTTGATCAAATATTGCCTCAAATCATTCCTTTTGTCATTTTAGGTACTTTGGAGAAGAAATCTAGAAAAGGAAGCATTTTGGACGTTTTTGGAGCATAAAAGTGAAGAAAACGACAAAGTCTCAAATTATGCTGAAAACAGTACCTGACGGCGTTACACATTACAAGGTGACGGCGTCACTCTTTGATGAAGAGGTGGATATGAAGTTCGCACTTGACGGGCCAGAAATATTTTTGGGCATTTACACGTGACGGCGTCACGTGTTATTTCATCAAGGATGATTGGTGTATCAAGGTAATGATTATACGCTTATGGAAATTGACTGTGTTTAAAAATCCATTGGAAACATGGAAGATTGAGATGGTTTTGCAAGACGAGGAGGTAATATATACTTTAGGCAAATTGATCATAAGATTATTGAGGAAGATCCTTATGATTCGGACTTAGAAGTTGAGATGCCTAGAGAAGCACTTGAGATACTTGGGAAAATGTTAGGGTTGGATTCTACTAGAACACATGTTGAGGATATAGGTGATCTTGACACAAGGAATGATGAGGTAAATAACATAAGCTCACAAAGTACCCCACAAGTCCTGCCATCATTTGAGGCACACACACCGCCCGTGACTTACCCGGAAGAAGTAGAAGAGACTATAGGAACCCCAATAGAGGAAGAGCCCTTGGACCAAACACAACTAGAAGAAATAGGTTTTCGTACTTGTAATCACGGCCTTTTTTTTTAGTTCTAAGGAAGCTGCTAGTTCTGATGAACCTGAGCCACAACCAAAACTGTTATCTAATCTTCCATCCTTGGATGAAAATTTAGGAATTGAAATAGGGCCCGATCCACCCATCAAACTATATAGTCCAGGTAGTTTTGGAATAAAGGTTGTAGACTTTAAGCCTTGTAGTGAGGAAGCCAATATAGGAGTGGAAAATAACCTTACATACTTACGTTACCCATTTGTGATTGATCATAAGAAACATTATGGGTTTAAACAAGGTTTATTAGGTCAAGATGGATTCCCAACTAGGAGTCTCTCAAAATCGATAGAAGGTGATCCTTTCTTAGGAGAAAACTTCAACTCACCCATTGACCCAATTGAACTAGGTAAGGTTATGATGAAAGGAGCACACCCATTTAAGCATATAATTCATCCACCACTCTTTCCTCACGAGGCATACTACCACCAAAATGGTGTGTATCGCTACTCTCACCCGCACTTAATCCTAAGTGTAGGGAAAACCTCCTCTATTTCCGTTAAATAAGGGTAGAGTCAGGCTCGTGACTCGAACAAAAACAAGCGCTTCTTGGGAGGCAACCCAAGCTTTATTTGTTTTGTGTGTTTGTTTATTTGATTTTATTTGTTTCCGTATGTATGTTTTATTTTTATTGTTATTAGTTCATGTTTCAAATAAAATTGTTAAAATGCTTTATTTTGTTTTTAACTTTGCCTTAACTACATATAAAGGTATTTTGCAAAAGATAAGTGTAAGGGAAATCTAAATTTGTTTATAAGAACGAATTGGAACATGAATTGTAACCATATAAAGTAAACATACATATTAGTATTTGTTCGAGTCAAATGCTTGTATCGAGTCATAATGAAATTTTGCATGATTCCAGGAGTTAAGGTAATTGTTTTTTCAGAAATTTTTCGGAAACTAACATAAGGATTCTGTCAGATCAATTCTGACGGCGTCAGCCTTTGATTCCAAAAAACGTTTTTAAAATTTAGTTTTTCTGCCGGACTATAAAAATTACTGCATCTCTAATTCCAGAAATCTGCAAAATTTTCATTCCACAAGCATTATATCCATATATNAGTTAAGGTAATTGTTTTTTCAGAAATTTTCCGGAAACTAACATAAGGATTCTGTCAGATCAATTCTGACGGCGTCAGCCTTTGATTCCAAAAAACGTTTTTAAAATTTAGTTTTTCAGCCGGACTATAAAAATTACTGCATCTCTAATTCCAGAAATCTGCAAAATTTTCATTCCACAAGCATTATATCCATATATAGAATTTATTTTACGCAAGGTTTGCCTAGATTGTTTTCTCAGCTTTAACAGGTTATTTTGGACAAGAAGGTGAACAAGGAATCAAGTTCATGACATCAAGCTTTTGGAGTCGCTTTGGGCTTTTACATCATCTTGGAAGAAGATCTAACCATGTTACCACACGATCCACATCAAAAATCAGGGGAGTATTTGTTTCATTCTTTCTTTCTCTACTTTTACATCTTTTATGTGAACATTGGGGACAATGTTCGGTTTAAGTGTAGGGGGGGGGGGTAAATGAAGGCACCTTAGAAAATGCAACTACGCTTGATTTTTGTTTTGTCCAATGGTATTTATGTAATAAAACTGAGAGAAATATTTGTTAGGGCAATTTTAGCGCAAATTTAAAATTTTTTACAACATATAGGAGTGAAACTTTAGTCTTAATAAGCGTCTCATGGATAGGGAGTTGTATTACTAGCACAAAAAACCGTACCACTCAAAAATTTTCCCCAAATATGTGAGGTTCACCCCTAGAATTGTTAGGAAAAGCATTCATTTTTGATGCTTGTGTGTGTACCGGTAGTTTATAGATTCTAGAACTTGCGTTAGGACCATCCCAAATCCACACGTGAGACTACATTCGTGTACTTAGATTTACTACATGATAAGAGGCATTAGGATAACCCATGTTTTATACCCGTATTATAATTACATTGACTTCGTTGGTCAAGTAATTCTCCCACACCCTTAGCGTTGTACTCATTTTTAGTACACGATACCCCTAGTACACCCCTCCGAGCCTATCTTTTCGTTTCTAACTTTAAGCATCTTATTTAAAGGAAGAACTTGTTTACAATCCACCCCAAATGTACACCCAAATCGCCTTAGCCTACCTTGTATGCACTCATCTTTAGTGCATTATTGTGACAACATTTGTTTAAACCCTTAGTTAATTGTCTTATTACTTACATGGTTGCTAAGTCGAGTCATATCCTTGTACATATTGTTTTGGGACGATTGGGACTCATGGGTAAAGTACTAGTGTAATGGAGTAATGGGGAAGAAGTTAATTATTACCCCCACATGTACGTTAATATTTTAAAGTACTCCAAGTTTTTCAATTATCTTAATTCGAGTCATTAGAATAGTTAATTGTAAAGTATGTAAAAGTTCAAGTGTAAGGGGAGAACCGAGGCCCCTATGATGTATTATTTTGGATGGTAGGGTAAGAGTGTATGAAAAAAAAATCGAAAAACAAGAAAAACGAAAAAAATTGGAAAAAGAAAAGTAGAAAAAACAAACGGATTACCATCCCGTTTCATTTTTATGTTTATTTATGTTTTTGTTATTTTCTTATTAGCTTAAGTCGATCGAGTCTTGGCTTAGCAACGCCACCTTGTGCATGTATTTGATCAAGATAATTAACTTGCCACCACTAAAAATACCCTTTATTCCAACAAAACCGTGTTTATCATATCCCTACACCTAACATTATAACCCTTTGTAAAGCCCTCTTTGATAGTTTATCTTAGGTGCTTACGCCTAGTGGAGAAGGTTTTTGATCCTTGCCCAAGCCTATGGTAATCTATTTGCTATGACAGGCAGTGAGTGATATTTCTTCCATTTCCATCTAGTTATATAGGTTTATAACACCCGAGAGATGAGAGTATGCAAACACTATTTGTGAGGTGCTAGTGTATGATTTCTGTGCTTTTTATGACTAGAGTTGAGTAACTATTTGTTGTAATTACATTTATATTCGCGTTAAATGACCCCTAGCTCATATTTTGATTTGAATAAAAGCGCATTTGCTTGAGGACAAGCAAATGTTAAGTGTAAGGGTATTTAATGATGTAGGATACACTAATACATAACACGTGTGGTTCTTGTGGTTTAATGGATCGAATGTGTAAGAAATGTAGAGAGAGAAAGTGGAGTGTTGGGAGCCTTTTTAGATAGAGAAAGAACAAGAGAAATATTATTATTACTAATGAAAGGTCCAACCTTCTCCCTTGGTGGGAGAAGGTATTTATACTTACAATGGGTGAATGCCTCTACTAGGTTGTGGAGCGGGCTGACAGAGGGTAAAAGACCCGACCCGACACCACGAATATTAACTATAACTAAACTACGTATTAACTACTATACTAAATACTACGAGCTATACAATGCTTTAAAATACTTGGGGTGACCGAATCTTGTATAAGAAAAAACGTATTCCTAACAATCTCCCCCTAAGGGAGGTCACCCCGGAAATTAAATTTTGAATTCCAGCATTGAGATCTTTGTCGATATCTTTGTTGCTCGTAGTAGTTGATTCTTCAGTGTAAAGAACTTTGTGCTTTCAGCAGCGGACTCTAGATGACTTGCTTAATGTGTAGGATGATCTTTGGCATTGCTTCGTGTTCATCATCCAAATAAGTAGCTTCAAGTCATCTTTGAGTAGAAGTGTCTCTATTGTGATGTTGCGACTATCTTTGTGTTGTCATGCACACACTTTTCTGGATCATGATCTTCTGCATCAGAGTTGTGGAAGCATAGTTGAAGCCCATTCCATGATCATGATTTCTTTGAATTTGATGTAGAGGTGTGAGCATGAGGTGATGAATCGGCATCTTTTCAGCAATCAGCAGCAACTGGCAACTTCTTTGTCTCTGGTGGGAGTACGCCTTTCCCACATGCTCATACATCTTTGTTGAGTGAATCTCCATGGTTGAATCGGTCTGAATACTCCTTTTAGATGTCGGTATGAACATGTGGAACTAGAGTGATGGTGGTGATAATGATAAGTTTGGTATGTTAAGCTGCGTGAAAATTTGGTTAGTAATAAACATACCAACACTTACAAGTTCGGACTTCGAGATCATCAACAACATAGTGTGAAGACTTTCTCTAATCCTTACCAAGGCCGTTCCTAATCAGATGCCCTCGAAAGGGATTTCACTGACATATCGAAGTACACCAACGATTAGGTGAGTCGCTGGAGATCACCCCACGACTGTAGACCTTTTGGAACACCACCGCGAACACTAAGCGTAATCCACGAGAGATTACCGAAGTGACCTGCTGTCAGGGCTGTTTGATGTTGACCCTGGGAGGAGTTTCCACTCAATCACTGGGAAGTACATATGTATATTCCCTCATAAGTGTTCTTGGCAGATTGCTAAGATCTGCGTAGGACTCAAAATATTACAGCTGGTGTCCTTA
This sequence comes from Artemisia annua, assembly GCA_014162995.1. Lineage (NCBI taxonomy): Eukaryota > Viridiplantae > Streptophyta > Magnoliopsida > Asterales > Asteraceae > Artemisia > Artemisia annua. The sequence continues at coordinate 10,317 of LBNU01037730.1, forward strand.
ATGTTGAACAACCAGTGTAGAAGTATCAAGTGTTCCTATGAGATCTTTCGATGAATCTCGTGGCTCTAGATTCGATAAGTGCAATTTGGTTATCCTATGCGGAGACTAGGGAGGGGTCTCCTGTTTCAATATCAACTAGCTCTAAGAGACAAGTCGATAGATTACACCGGTTCCCCGTGAGAATGAAACAAGCTCTTTTAAGAGAACTTGAGTGGCTGGAAGGTTAAGTGCAGTGCGTCACTGGGTCCATGACGTCTTATCTTCAATACCGCTGTTACCTTAGTAACAACCAGTAGCAAATGAGTTGAACCCGGTTTCTGCCCTAAGGTTGAATAATTGGAGGGCTATTTCTTTTCACCCTTTCTCATTTCATTTCTTTATAAGTCTTCAACCCCTTCAGTGCTTACCGAGACTTCATTACTAGAACCTTGTTGGGTTTGTTCCAGTCCTAGCTCAATCTCAGTCGACACTCTTCCCTTTCTCACTTTTCTCCCTTTTTTCAATCATTCCTAAGGACTTCTAATCTAACTATTGGATTTTCCCTGGGAAGATCCCTCCGGTTCAGGTGGATCATGGAAACACATACCTAACCTTACCATCCTTATAACTCCATGCATTAAAGTAAATTGGTCGGTCTTTTGGTGTCTTTCCACAATCGCCGTTAAACCAAATATTTGAAAATTCTCTCAAAGTGTTTATGATAAAGAAATACATTTTGTTAACACTTTGAGAGTTTTGTAACTTTTCAAATGCTCCCCCTTAACATGTGCTCATAGGTTTTGATTCAAATTTGCACATGTCGGGGTGAGTTGCACTTTTGAATTGATCCATTCTTAATAGACATATACCCTAGGGACACGTTTACGTTGCTTAGTTAAAGGGATCCATTATCAGCTTTTAGGTGATAACTAGCCCTAATAACTAACTTGAATTTGTTAACATTCCTGAAACAGGAAGTTGGACCCGTCAAAGTACACATCTAGTAAGAGCTTCTCGAAACGGTACTTTCTACTTGGATAAATCCTTTTGAATTCTAACGTTTGTGTTTCGTAAATTCATGAGTCAAATCTGAGCCACGCTCAAACGATATGCCAAAATTTTTCATTCACCATAAACCACTTTGCTCCCCCTCAATATGTGCATTGGTTCAAGNACATGTCGGGGTGAGTTGCACTTTTGAATTGATCCATTCTTAATAGAAATATACCCTAGGGACACGTTTACGTTGCTTAGTTAAAGGGATCCATTATCAGCTTTTAGGTGATAACTAGCCCTAATAACTAACTTGAATTTGTTAACATTCCTGAAACAGGAAGTTAGACCCGTCAAAGTACACATCTAGTAAGAGCTTCTCGAAACGGTACTTTCTACTTGGATAAATCCTTTTGAATTCTAACGTTTGTGTTTCGTCAATTCATGAGTCAAATCTGAGCCACGCTCAAACGATATGCCAAAATTTTTCATTCACCATAAACCACTTTGCTCCCCCTCAATATGTGCATTGGTTCAAGTTTAAAATTTAATAACCTTAAAAATTTTAGCACATACGGGAGAGCGTACATTATAGTCCAAAAACACCACATTTTAAATCAGATTTCATATTTAAATCACATTCTCTCCCCCGATCAAAAATTTCAAATCTTTTGAGATTTTGTGATCCCAATTGATTTAAATGATTTTAGAAAAAAAATGGGAGAAAATGTGGTAAAATTTTAACACGTACTGATTTTTGAGACACTTTTTCACTGCTGCTGGTGCACAAAGTTTTTAATGGTGCAGAAATTTTGAGCAAATACGCTCCCCCTCAATTAATGACCCGTTTTCTATTTAAAGAGTTGGAGTTATTAAGTTGAGCGGTAGGGTATTTGTGAAAATTTGAGTCCAATAGCCACCTTGTAAACCACAAAAACTCTCTTGAAGAATCATAAGAGAGAGATTTTGGGATGAAAGAAGACTTCTCTTCTTTTACTAGAAGTGATGCACTGAAACGTACATCATTTCGAAGAAACATGGATATACAGTAATCCATGCCCGAGTGAACTTCACCCGGTGAGAGGAACAACCGTCTTTTTGGCGACGTGTTTTCCCTATAGATAAGAGTGGGTTGCTATATGAAGTAATAGCAAGCCGAAAAGACATGTTTTAACCGGTTAATATAACTTCTGCTCGAGCTTCATTTAGAGTCCCATGCCATTATTGAATGACATTTATAGAAACTTAAAATGTTATCAATAAACAGAAGACATGCCTAGGATGAAGCTATTTTTGGTATTTTGTGTTTTTCAGATTTTTATGGTTTTTCTAGGTTTTTTATATTTTTGTATTTTTCTTTTTGGTTTTAAAGAATATGTACAAGGATATGTGAAGCAAATCCATTACTCGTCATTTTCTTCCTGAAGCCTTTCGAGTGACTCAGGAGAGATACTCTTCATTCCAAGACGCGGGAGAATGAATTGAAACCGTTCTCTGGGAAGTGCCTTAGTAAAGATGTCAGCCAGCTGAAATTCTGTCCTCCCTTTTTCTACTTGTTCCCTGATGAAATGATGTCGAATATCAATGTGCTTTGATCTGGAGTGCTGGACGTTGTTGCAGCAAAGAGCAATTGCACTTTTGTTGTCACAGTACATAGGAATTTTGTTGTATACAAAGCCATAATCAGATAGTTGAGATCTCATCCAAAAAATTTGAGCACAGCAGGATGATATGGCAATGTATTCAGCCTCAGTGGAGGAGATCGACGTACTCATTTGCCTCTTTGATGACCAACTGACAAGCTTATCTCCTAGAAATTGAGCACCAGCTGACGTACTTCGACGAGTATCTTGACACCCCGCATGATCAGCATCAGAGTAGGCAGTGAGAGCCATAGCAGTGTCTTTAGGAAACCAAAGGCCCATGTGAATAGTCCCTTGAAGGTACCTGAAGACCCTTTTGACTGCTTCTAAGTGCTTTTTGGTGGGTTTGGATTGATAACGAGCACACATGCAAACAGCAAATAGAAGATCTGGCCTACTAGCTGTGAGGTACATTAAGGATCCAATCATGCTACAGTACTTTGTTTGGTCAACTGGAGCCCCCTCAACATCCTCATCCAGTTTTCATCTCTCTACCATTGGAGTTTCAATAGAGTCACATGATTCGAATCCAAATTTCTTCAAGATTTCAGTAGCATACATGGATTGATTGATGAAGATACCGTTGGGATTTTGAGAGATTTGCAACCGCAAGAAAAATGACATTTGCCCCATCATGGAAATTTGGAATTCTGTACTCATCTCTTGTGAAAAACGATCACATTCCAAAGGATCCAAAGAGGCGAAGATAATGTCATCTACATATATCTGAATGTGGAGTAGATGCTTGCCCGACTTTCTGGTGAACAATATAGGATCAACAACATCCTTGGTGAATTTGTTGGCTAGAAGGAATTTGGATAGAGTGTCATACCATGCTCTGGGTGCCTGTTTAAGTCCATAAAGTGCCTTCTTCAAGCGATAGACATGATTAGGATGTTCTGGGTCAATAAACCCTTCTGGTTGACTTACATATACCACTTCCTTTAATTGACCGTTAAGAAAAGCAGTCTTCACATCCATTTGGTAGACAATCATATTCTGACTAGCTGCATTTGCGAGAAAGATTCTGATGGCCACAATTCTAGCCACGGGTGCGAATGATTCTTCAAAGTCTATACCCTCTTCTTATCTGTATCCTTTGGCCACTAGCCGAGCCTTGTTTTTCAGAACTTCACCATATTCGTCAAGCTTCACTTTGAAGATCCACTTAAGAGCGATAATCATAGCACAGTCAGGAAAAGGCACTAATTCCCAAACATCAAGTCGGTCAAATTCATGAATTTCATCTTGCATTGCTGTGTACCAGGATGCTTTAGTCAAAGCTTCTTTAAAGTCCTTCGGCTCAGCTTTAGACAGTATGGAGTTGAAGAAACACCACAAGGCATCTGTGGCAAGTTGTCTACGTGTGGATACGGGGCGAGATGGATTTCCAATGATGTTGTCAATTGGGTGATCGTTTGTCCATTTTCTGAGATGCTCATGAAGTTGAGGATTGAGGACTGATGTAGCTGTATTTGAATCTTCCGAAGAGGTTGCCACATTAGATGGATCAGGGGCAAATATGTTGACAAAAGGTTCATCAGGTGGTTGAGCAAAGGGATTCACTTCAAAAGAATTTTCAGATGCAGCTCCTTGAGGAATTGAAGAAGGTTGATCGCTGAGAGTGGGTTGAGTATGACTGGAAGACGAAGCATTTGACTAAAGGAGATGGAGATGGAAGGCCCATTTGTAGGTTGAGGTGCATCATTAGCAGCAGCATCAGGACCAATGACTTGTGGTTCTGGTTCGACTATCTATTGAGGTTCAAAATACTCATCATACATTGGATCAAATAACTTCTTCAAGTCCTCACTAGTGGGTGGCACATAAGGAGCATCAGTGGTGGAAAATTGTACAAGTCCTGAACTAATTGGTCCAGGAGTCAAAAGATTAGATGCGGGTTCAGAATTGGAGTATTCAGGAGCTGTGTGCTCGGACAACTCATCAAACATGACATGAATGGTTTCCATGATTTGTCGGGTTCTTTTGTTGTAGATTCGATAACCCTTCTAGTTTGGTGCGTAACCAACAAAAATTCCAATATCAGCTTTTGCCTTGAGCTTTCCCAAGTCTTCACTATCGTTGGTTGGGTAGCATAATGCACCAAACACTCGAAGAAATGATAGATCTGGTTTTCTCTCGTGCACCAGCTCATAGGGGGTTTTGCCGTGAAGAGGATGTATCAGTGATCGGTTCTGAGTGTAACAAGCAGTTGCAATTGCCTCTCCCCAGAGGAACATAGGAGTTTTGGAGAATATCAGCATGGTTCGTGCGGCCTATACAAGGGTACGGTTTCGTCTTTCAACGACTCCATTCTGTTGAGGTGTTCGAGGTATACTCCTTTGATGACTAATTCCAAGGTTTTCATAAAATTGAGTAAGTTGCTGATTAACAAACTCAGTTCCGTTATCTGTGCGGACGAATCTGACAGTTTTATTGAGTCCAACTTGCAGCTGCTTGATGATTTTGATGATGATTTCAGGTGTCTCATCCTTGGATCTGAGGAACTTAACCCATGTAAACCGAGAATAGTCGTCAACGATCACTAACACATATCTCTTTCCAAAGATGTTTTGCACTCTCATTGGACCACACAGATCCATGTGAAGGGTACGAAGAACTTCCATAATAGTGTTGATAGTTTTGGGTTTGTGTGTTTGTTTCTTTCTTTTACCTAGCTGACAAGCAGAACAAAGATGATCCTTTTCATATTTCAGCCGGGGCATGCCTCGAACGAGATCTTTACGAGTGAGCTCATTGATGGTACCGAAGTTCAAGTGATTCAAACGACGATGCCACAACCATGATTTGTTCTTGGATGCCTTAGATAATAAGCAAATAGGTGATGACCGCATCATGTCTTCAATGGATATAGTGTAGAGATTGGAGCCACGACTACCTTTCAGAAGATCCACACCATCCAGTTCTCTAACAAAACAAGTGTGTTTTCTGAAGGCTACTTCAAGATCGGAGTCACAGAATTGACCAACGGAGAACAAATTGTGCCCAAGACCTTCGACATAGTACACCCTAGAAATCACACTGTCACCGAACACATAATCTCCATAACCNATAAGCAAATAGGTGATGACCGCATCATGTCTTCAATGGATATAGTGTAGAGATTGGAGCCACGACTACCTTTCAGAAGATCCACACCATCCAGTTCTCTAACAAAACAAGTGTGTTTTCTGAAGGCTACTTCAAGATCGGAGTCACAGAATTGACCAACGGAGAACAAATTGTGCCCAAGACCTTCGACATAGTACACCCTAGAAATCACACTGTCACCGAACACATAATCTCCATAACCCATTATCGCACCAAAATGATCATTCCCGAATCCCCAGTCATACGTTTTGAACAGCCTGAGTCCGAACACCAAAGGACGATTTGTACGACCTGCATTTGAAACCAGACAGATATGGATAACTGAAAAACATGGAACCCCAAACACAAGTGGGATCCAATTGGTTAGCACAAGCATAATTACTTAAAACAGAAGTGGAAGATTCAGTGGTATCATTAGACATATCTTTACTAGTGGACGCACTAGACCTATGGTTATCGCATTGTGTCCCTATAGGAAGTGTCCTACCAGTTTCCTTCCATACCCTAACATTGGAAAGCCTAAAATTGGGCAATTTAGTTAGCGGGCATTGACTTCCTAAAGCGAATTTTCTTCAAGTGGGTCTCCAATGATAGCCAACAGTAGAAAACTTCCTTCCTGTTGCTTTCCAAACACGTTTTTCAAATTTATGATTCAAAGCATTATTGACCGGGAGTAATTTAGAAGCATTCAAAAATGTCTTAACACACTCATCATGATTACCAGAAATTAAACAGTCATTACAGATCTTACAAGTAGCATCAGAATTTGAATAAATTACAGTATGCCTAGAGCTAATACTAGAATCAACACGATTCATATCATTCAGATTAGTCTTATTGTTCCTAAGGTGGTCTTCTACTTGCATCCCTTGAGCACTCTTAGCTGGCGAAGTCCTATCATTCCTTGTATTGCAACTAGGCTTTGACCCGCTAGCTTTAGTGTTAATGTTTACTCCTGCAGAATTAATGGTGGGAACATTAGATCGTGATACTGCTGTTTGATTTTTTGTATGAGGTGTGTTAAGTTCAGATGATGTCAAGGGCACATTAAAGGCGACATGCTTGTTCTTATCATTAGAAGATGGTTCATTAAGCTTATCACGCATGCTAACAGCTTTGGGACATGTACCAATGGCATAATCTAAGAGTTCATATGATCTATTGGTGAGATAATAAACATCAAGGATGGTATTATCAGCAAGTCTCACCACTCTAACCTCTTCAACGGTCTCACAAAGCATGTCAAGGCTATCCTTAAGATACCTAAGGTACTCACTATTGACAAACGCATTGTTCCTAAGGGGAAGAGGAATATTTACGGCATCATATGCATTTCTTTTAGATTTACTGACCTTCGAGAAAATGCTATCACATGCAGTGACAGGCACTTTCCCTTTCACCTGAGTCTTTAGATTCTCAATTTCATTTAACAAAGACGTTATTTTCTCATTGGTTTTGTCACGTGTTTTCTTAATCGAATCATGTAACTCTTTGTAATGTTGTTTGACCTTTGAGTTTTCAGCTTGAAAACAATCATTTTCGTATTTGAGGTGTTTGATGATGTTTTGAAGTTGAAACGTCTGAGAATCTAAACACAGAGGTTTCTGGGGTTCGATCACATCACTCTTATTAGACTTCAATTGGGCAATTTGAGCCCTCAACTTCTGAATCGTGTTGGTATGAGCTTGAATTTTTAATTGCAAATTGAGATTATTAACTTCTAATTTCGAAAAATTCCTGTCCATGTTATCATGGTCATCGTTTTGATTTTTTTTTTGCAATCTTAAATTCTCCCTCTCAAGCTCAACAACACGATTCTGAAAAACGTTTAATGCAACAGAAATTTCATAAAATTGGCAAGCAGTTAATGAAGAATCAGTGACAGTATAAAACACATCTTGAGCAATGCACTTCGCAATTAAATTATCATTAATGATGAGGGCATTCTCCTTGCAATTTCACTATGTTGAAGGTCTATTACAGTTTGTTTTCCTTCAAGTTCCAGATTTTTAAACACATCTTTCATTTCATTAATCTCAGATTTAAGAGACGTTTGCATGCCTTCAAAAATGTTCTTTGATTTGTTTAAAAAACGGAATAACTTCAGTAAGGTAACACTCTTTTGTTAATTCAAACCCCCTTTCACCCTCAGTAATTCCCGTTGGTGTAATTCTCTTTTTATATGTTTTGTCAAATTCAGCAAACATTTGATAAAAAACGTATATGCTAATAAGAGTTTTACATTGAGTGGGAAGAGCTAACTGAACTAGGTGCATTGGTGTATTGGGAGGATACACCGTTGGAGTTGCAATCTTAAGGGAAGTTGTGGCCTTAAGCTTTTCAGCTTTCATTTTCTCAACGTCTAAAGGCTAAAAAATCTGTTCTGGTGTTAACCTAGTTTGGGGCACAAAAACCGTCAATCGATTCTGTTCATAGTAATTATGGGGTTTGATATTGACACGTTTTTTTAATGCACTTGGGATCCTTCATTTTATTCTCAAGTCTTTCTCTATTTACAGATTCAATTTCATTAATTTCCTCATTATTATGCACATCAGGGGGGCATGATTAGTCTAAGCATCACATTAGCATCATATAAGGCAGGTTGAGAGGCACTAACGCTCCTAAGAAAATTAGTTTTTGGCACTCCTACATCCTTATTGCTATGTTCATCACGTAACTTAATGTGCTTATGCATCATTTGAGCAGTTTGAATGGTTTGGCCTTTTGTGTACAATTTATTTTCAAGCTTGTTCTTTAAGGCTTTCAGATTGGAAAAGTCATTTAAGAGTTTAGTTTCTTTACTTTGAAAATCTAGTTTTAGTGTGGTTACACTCTCCTGGATCTCCTGTTTTTGCTTAACAATTTGATCAACTTGATTTTGTAAAGATTTTATTTCCATTCTTAAAGCTTCTTCCTTTAAGTTTCTTTCGGTAATGTATGTACACATTTGCCAATCCATTTTCTGCTCTCTTTCGGTTAACTCAAATTTTGCACGTTGTTGATACATATTCACCTGATCTTTAAGAGTATTAATCCTAGTAGTCAAGGTATCATTAGGTATAAAAGCAGTGTATTCATCAAATTCACTTATGTCATTATCAACAGAAGAGTCATCATTTGGTAAAACAGACTTGGCACTTTGTTTCATATATTGTTCATATGGGATAACATTGCTATTACCCATATTAGCAGAATTTGAATCAACAATGTCTGTGTTTTTACTTTGTTGTGAGTCCTTTGTTTGTGGATCACATTATCAACACATGCATTGAAAGATGCTCTACTAGGTACATCAGATTCTTTGTTGTGATCCACATGTTGTTGTCTTGAGGAAACATTGTTGTTTTTCAAATCAACATCATCTGGCGTGACAACACTAGTCTGATGTACTTCATTGAGAATCTTTGAAACATCACATGTTTCGTATGTGTCATACAATTTGAGTACCTCAGAAATGATGGATGAGTTGGGAGATCCAGATTGTTGTGGCGATGTGACTGCAGATGAAAGATTGGCCATGAAGAAGGTCTGTGCAGTGGGCTCATCATCAACATCAGAATCAAAGGCATCACAATCTTCAGCCTGGAAGATGTTTGGGTCGTTGAGAGCAAGATCCTGAACTGGTTGATCATCCACATCGGCATCAAATGAATTCCCTTCATCACCCGTAAGAAACAGCAGTTGCTCCTTATCCAGCAAAACTCCATTCTCTTGTGCTTGCATCAGCAACATCTTATCCTTGAAGTAATCCGAGTTCTGAGGACGTCTTGGTTGAGTGCAGTTCCTTGCAATATGACCTAACCCACCACAGTTGTAGCACTTGGGTTGTCTTCCTTGCCCTTGATTACCATTCCCCATCCTATTCTGAGCATTTCCCCGGACATTTTGCCTTCCTTGAACCACAACACGCCCATCTTCCACAACAGCAAGATTACGTGGGTTAGATGAGGTCCTGAGTTGGTTGTTGGTTTGAGGAAGTGTACTCCTGAAGTGTTGAACCAACAGTGAGACTTGGTTGGAGAGATTATCAATCCTTTTGTCGATGTGAGAGTTCCCAGAGTCTTGTTGATTAGTCTTGACATTTGATGATTGCATGGATGATTGACCAAGGGAAGACTGATTCTGTGTCGCTTGAGCAGTAGGATGACTGGTAGAATCAATTGAGGATTGGTTGAGTCCCTGAACACTGGAGATGAGAGCAAGAGGATCATTTGAGGGATGGAATTTTTCTCTCAGCTGACGATCATACATGGCATGTTTCTCATGTTGTTGCAGGTAAGCATAGAGTTGTTCATAGTTGGTGTTTCTGAGTCCTTTGTTTAACTTCACAGCTGTGACAAACCGATCCCATTCTGGTGACATATTGTTAACAAACTTTGAGTTGAGTTGGATGTTGGGCATTGTCATTCTGATCATTCTCATACCATTCACAAGCTTGTGGAATCTGACATAGTAGTCATTGATGCTTTCACCGGGATTCATTTTGAAGTGCTCAAATTCATCATACAACTGAGATTCACGATCTTCTTTGGTAAGTTCTGAACCAGCTAGCAGCATTTTGACATTGTCCCAAACGGCTTTGGCCTCAGTGTTGAAGTTAATTATTTTGTAGATGTCCTTGGGTAACCCTTGTATCACAATGTTGGAAGCTCGAATATCAGCATCATAGCGTTTCTTTTCAGCTTCGTTAAGATCATTGTAATTACGAGGTCTGTCACTTCCAAAGCTGACCATTCCATCTTCACTAGTGGAGATAACATCCCTGGTAGTATCCATTTGAAATGGCCCTTCATCAATCGATCTCAGAATGTTCTCCCAATTTTCCTGGCCCTGACAATACAGACGAATTCTTTGAGACCATGATTCATAGTCAGTTCTGTCGAGCATAGGAGGTCGAGTATCGGACCCAGCAGTTTGGATATCATCAATTGAAGCCGTAGTTGTCATGGTGTAGTCTTACACGGGATTTTACAACTCGTGACTTAAACCGAAAAATAGATTCTTTCTCGGGATTTTACTAAAGTCAACAGAGAAAACCGAAAGATGAAGTATGCAAAATGAGCTTAGAATGAGAACTTAAATAAGTCACACTTTGTGCTAGGAATCAAGTTGAGACAAATCAAGTAACAATCTATTCGATTGTGATAAGTCAAGCCGTAAGAGATAACTTACAACGTCAAATCACATCAAATTAATCGAAACGACTTAAGTTACAACGTTTCTCGAAGCACAAGTTGTAACACCCCAACCCGACACGGGTCAAAATGCCACATTATGGTGTCTCTCAGAACATACAACGCAAGCGGAAGACGTATAAAACATACAAGTTTAAAAGGAAATACTAAGGAAATAAGGAAATACTAATTCTATACAAAAGGAAAGCCAAAAACCAAATACAAAAACAAACTAAGTCTAAAAGAAGCCAAATCAAACTAATCCGGATGCAAAGGGTATCTATCGTCAGGGTAGTCCACTAAGAGCTCCTATGCACTCTTCACTCAAACCCAGCTTCCAACCTAAAACCTGACGCAGGAAAAGAAATGCGGCTGAGCTTAAAAAGCCCAGTGAACAGATATATAACAAAACGAATAATCGAAACGCATATAAGTATAAGAAAAGAAATCATAAGCTTCTGCTGAAATGAACATCATCTGTCAAATGAATAAGAGAGCAACGATCAACTAAACAAATATCATAATTCCACTGAATGAAGCATCATAAAGATATCAAGTGCAAGCATAATCAGATAGTAGTAAGAATCAAAGAGTACGTATCCAACAAAGGCTTGTCCACCAGAGACACTCGAATGGACAAAAGAAATAAAGGAAAGCCATGAGCCGACCTACCAGAGATACTCGAATAGGTCTAATCATAGAATCACATATCCGTCAATTCATAGGGTGTACATAGAGTAGCTAGCTCCAATGTACCAGACGTGAAAGGGGTACAAGGCACGTACAGCCAGTCACCAAACCAAATCGTATCATATCATATCATATCATATCAAATCCTAGGATGCATCCATATGCCCCCCCCCCCACAAACAAATCATATACAAAGTGGCCAAGTGATCACATATCATATCATAAACAGACGGGGACGCCGGGGACTAATCACACCACCCCAGATAGTGTCATTCCACTGGTGCCTCCATGACACGCCCATGGTACCTCCATGAGTAGAATAAAACTCGGGCATAAGAATCATACATATCAGAACAGAGCTATCCATAAACAAAGTAATCATAGCATATCAATCAGAAGATATGTTCTGATTCAGAACCTATCAACAGAATGAGTCAGAATCTCATATCAGTGAGATAGTAATCAGATCATTATAACAGAATGGATAGCAAACAGAATCCTATCAAAGGATAACATCAAACGAATCATATCATAGCAAACGAATCAAAGTCAAAGGATCGAAGTCATGAGATCAGAACCCATACTGAGAAAGGGTAAGAATATCTGTACCTTAAACCGCCAACGAAACCATATCATAACATAAGAATCGGAAGTCACTCCTTCTTCAGCGAATCTACACGAATTAATGATCGACTAATTAATCAAATTACTCGTTTTAGTCGGCTTTCCATTTTTAGTAACTTTTCATTTATAGTATCTATCCAATAATAGTACCTTTCCATATTTAATAAGTTTCCCGAATTAGTAATCTTATACTTTAGGGTCATAGATGACAATTAAATAAACTTAAAGGTTAATAATGACCAATATAATAGTTTAGGTCAATTTAGGGTCAAAATGTAAATTATCAAAATTAAATATTAAAAGTCAAATAAAATTATTTTAATAAATTAATATTAAGATAATAATTTTGGATCATGTCGTTAACATTTTTATAATTTATTGACGTACCCACGATCTTAATATTTATGCCGCGACGACCCAAGATTTTTATAAAATCATGTAAAACTCATTTGACAGCCTTAAACAGTAACAAGATCGACGTACGCCACACAAACAAAAATATTATGCTCGATACCCTCATGACAATCATATTTGTTAGACGTACAATGAAATGATACATCATAAACAGACCCTACACAGACAGTTGGTACTACCATATTTTATGACTACTCCACTCCACACATGCATGCATGCATACATACGCATGTATTAGACAAGCTACAACAGCTTACATGATAGACACTCTAAATATAATTTCGAAATGACACGCATGCACACCTTCCGATATTTAAAATTATTTCCATTTAGACGGTAAATTAAGATTTCAAATGAACTAATATAACAAAAACATAGGCGCATGTGTATCATTCTAAACAGAAAGAAATATCTTCTTAAGCGTTCATGAGTTCATGTATCTAGTATCGTATGTCATTCGTATATTTATTTCACGAGCATATTGGTTTCAGTTTGCATGCTATATAAACATTTATATTACGTGCATGACGAGAGAAAAACAAGAACGAAGGCAAGGATACCTTGGTCGAATTGATGAACAAAATAAGGAACCAAGAACTTAGACCAGAAACTGATTCGAACCAACCAAAACCTTTGAATAAAACCCACACGAACAACCAAACGAATAACTCCGCGATCACACCAAGCTATCCCGATCACCGTCGCGATCACACCTAGCTAGACCTCCTTCGTACCTCTTTATTTCTTGAATAAACAATGCATGGCTGCCGTATTATATTTTGTTTTAAGTCTTAGTATGTGAGTTTTTGAAATGCAAAATGGTTGAGATAATAAAGTTGCAAGTGGGGTGGATATAGGGAGAATAGGCCGAATATATTGGGCAGTTAGATGACCAATTCATCACCAATCTTTCAAATGTATTCTTATGTTTTCATTTGTATATAATTGTGTACATTAAATAAAGAAATTGGACTCTCCAACTGTTGGTTGTACGTGAAATGTTATGTACTCAAAAAATTGTTAATCATGTGATGTATTTATTTTAGACATAGGTTGTGTTGAATTTCATAATACCTTGGATTTGGACACTTTATTTTTGTAGTTTACTTCATGATATAAATGTTTAAATTAGTCAAGTACTCATATACTTTAAGGTAAGTTCATATTAAAAGTTCAAATGTCGTTTCGAATTTTAGGTCGTTATAATTCTTTCCCTCTAAAAAGATAATTTCGTCTGCGAAATTGAAATCGCAAAGGTTAGACGGAGACGTAGCAAATCACAAAAGAACGTCACAAAACCTCTTGCTCGGGGAGGTCCTTCCAACAGAATCTTTACAAACACAAAATTTTTTTTCCCCATGACTCGATCCCGAGAACAAGGATAGCCCCAGGCTCTCCACAGAACACAAATCGTAACAAATCTGATCCAGAATGCGAAACAAATGCGTAGCAGATGACAACGACAGATGATAGTCGAAATCTCACAAGTAGATACATGAAACACATATGCCTACGAAGCAAATACGGAGATAGTACTAAACGGTAAAACTTCACCAACTCCTACTAAATTCTGAACGAATAAATGAACTTGCTAAAAATCAGCAAAGCACAAATCGAATCAGCACGCGTATCAAGAGCCTCATAAAGAGATAGATAATAAATTCGTACTGACGATCACAATCACAAATCAGAGAATCAAAGCGTATCAGAAGCCATAACAGAATAGGTAGAATAATCGTATAGATTAGAACGAATCCAAGATCTAACATGTTGCAAACAAAACTTCCTCAATTGCCGAAACGTCTAACTCTTCTATTCTTCTTCCGGAAGCGTGAACCAAAATGCGATTCTCTGTCACGATCATTGTAGGTAAACCATGTAGCTTGAATGATCTACGGCCAGAAGAAATCTCTGCCCATCTTCCAAGCAAGCCGTCCTAATCAATGCTCCACTGTAATTCCACTCGTGTTGTCCTTCCTACTGTGCGTGGAAATCTCCGATGTAGTCACCACCATCTTCATACCATCTCGTCTGGCTCCTGCTTCAAGACTCTATACATATTAGTACAACTAAGATGAATAGAGTTGATAAGACCGTTCACTTCAAACTGCTCCCTTCCATCGTAGAAATTCAACACCGAAAACGAAGATGAGTCTCGTGTTTCTCTTTCGTCTCTGAACACCCTAATATGTCAAACTATGACAATTTGTCCAAGTATTCATGAAAGGCACGATTTATCAATTTCATAGGAATAGTCATAGTGGTAGCTAATACAATTAGCATTACGACGTTCATAGGGATCACAACGAATACGAAAAGAAATTTCTAAGAATATCCCGTTCTTTTCACAAAATAAGACACGATTCAGCTTCCAACAATAAATACCATCATCATTCTCCTCCATGAATAAAACAAAAACACACAAAGATACACAACAAACGTTCCTAACAAATCGAATAACTCTCAAGGCGAGTTTCATCAGAGAAGTATCTTCACAGCAGTGGGAAAATCAACGCATGAGTTTCAGAACAAGGTGGTCATAAACGATTATCAGGTTAAGAATCATGGTGTAAATATGAACTTCACAGAACATCAAACGTGACAAACATAAAATGATGTCGTCATCATCATAATACTCAGGAAACAAATCAAAATCCAGAATAACATCGAATCGAACATCTCCAATGTTAATGGATTAGCACAACAAAATCGTCTCCAAATATCTCCAGAACGCATCGGACAATTTGAATATACAAGATGAAAAGTCACAAAACATTCATAGGGGTAGAATAGGTAAGGTAAAAAATCAACAATGAAGAAAGAATTAAAAGCAAGGAGAAGTCATAGGGTGTGTCGAACACGTAGGATTCATACATACGCGAATCTCCGAACGAACAAAAGGCATCTAAACGAATGTCAAACGAATCAAGAATCGAAGTTCAAAAGGATAACTACAGAGAAAGAAACCTATGGGGCAAACTACGAAGTCTAAAGGCATCCTAAACGCATGTCGCGAATCCTGATAAGTCTTCTAAGTCTCCGAAACGAATGATCTAGGAAGAGCTTAATGAAAAGCAAAGGCATAAATCAGAGTAAAGCGGAAGCAAAAAAATCAACGTCTGATCATATATCTACCCATTCCTCACCGGTCATACTAAAGCTCTTAAGGGGAGAAACTTAAGGCAAAACCTTCCAAAGTTATTCCTAAAGCTTCTAAGGTGCAAACCTAAGGGTCCAAAACTTCACAGGCCATAACTTAAGTACTACAAGTCGCAGCCTGGGCTCTGATACCATAATTGTAACACCCCAACCCGACACGGGTCAAAATGCCACATTATGGTGTCTCTCAGAACATACAACGCCAGCGGAAGACTTATAAAACAAACAAGTTACAAAGGAAATACTAAGGAAATAATGAAATACTAATTCTATACAAAAGGAAAGCCAAAAACCAAATACAAAAACAAACTAAGTCTAAAAGAAGCCAAATCAAACTAATCCAGATGCAAAGGGTATCTATCGTCAGGGTAGTCCACTAAGAGCTCCTATGCACTCTTCACTCAAACCCAGCTTCCAACCTAAAACCTGCCGCAGGAAAGAAATGCGGCTGAGCTTAAAAAGCCCAGTGAACAGATATATAACAAAATGAATAATCGAAACGCATATAAGTATAAGAAAAGAAATCATAAGCTTCTGCTGAAATGAACATCATCTGTCAAATGAATAAGAGAGCAACGATCAACTGAACAAATATCATAATTCCACTGAATGAAGCATCATAAAGATATCAAGTGCAAGCATAATCAGATAGTAGTAAGAATCAAAGAGTACGTTTCCAACAAAGTCTTGTCCACCAGAGACACTCGAATGGACAAAAGAAATAAAGGAAAGCCACGAGCCGACCTACCAGAGACACTCGAATATGTCTAATCACATAATCACATATCCGTCAATTCATAGGGTGTACATAGAGTAGCTAGCTCCAATGTACCTGACGTGAAAAGGGTACAAGGCACGTACAGCCAGTCACCAAACCAAATCGTATCATATCTCATATCATATCAAATCCTAGGATGCATCCATACGCCCCCCACAAACAGATCATATACAAAGTGGCCAAGTGATCTCATATCATAAACAGACGGGGACGCCGGGGAATAATCACACCGCCCCAGATAGTGTCATGCCACCGGTGCCTCGATGACATGCCCATGGTACCTCCATGAGTAGAATAAAACTCAGGCATAAGAATCATACATATCAGAACAGAGCTATCCATAAACAAAGTAATCATAGCATATCAATCAGAACCAGTGTTGAAAAAATTGGCCGATGGCGATTAATCTGTAATCGGCCCAGGACCTTGGAGAGAATTCCACGGAAATCGGCCGATTAATCGGCCGAGTCAAGAAAATCGGCCGATTAATCGGTAAAAAATCGCTAATCGGCCCCGGACCGCCTCAGTACCGATTCACGATTTTTGAAACATTGATCAGAACATATCAACAGAATCTCATATCAGTGAGATAGTAATCAGATCATTATAACAGAATGGATAGCAAACAGAATCCTATCAAAGGATAACATCAAACGAATCATATCATAGCAAACGAATCAAAGTCAAAGGATCGAAGTCATGAGATCAGAACCCATACTGAGAAAGGGTAAGAATATCTGTACCTTAAACCGCCAACGAAACCATATCATAACATACGAATCGGAAGTCACTCATTCTTCAGCGAATCTACACGAATTAATGATCGGCTAATTAATCAAATTACTCGTTTTAGACGGCTTTCCATTTTTAGTAACTTTTCATTTATAGTATCTTTCCAAAAATAGTACCTTTCCATATTTAATAAGTTTCCCGAATTAGTAATCTTATACTTTAGGGTCATAGATGACAATTAAATAAACTTAAAGGTTAATAATGACCAATATAATAGTTTAGGTAGGGTCAAAATGTAAATTATCAAAATTAAATATTAAAAGTCAAATAAAATTATTTTAATAAATTAATATTAAGATAATAATTTTGGACCATGTCGTTAACATTTCTATAATTTATTGACGTACCCACGATCTTAATATTTATGCCGCGACGACCCAAGATTTTTATAAAATCATGTAAAACTCATTTGACAGCCTCAAACAGTAACAAGATCGACGTACGCCACACAAACAAAAATATTATGCTCGATACCCTCATGACAATCATATTTGTTAGACGTACAATGAAATGATACATCATAAACAGACCCTACACAGACAGTTGGTACTACCATATTTTATGACTACTCCACTCCACACATGCATGCATGCATACATACGCATGTATTAGACAAGCTACAACAGCTTACATGATAGACACTCTAAATATAATTTCGAAATGACACGCATGCACACCTTCCGATATTTAAAATTATTTCCATTTAGACGGTAAATTAAGATTTCAAATGAACTAATATAACAAAAACATAGGCGCATGTGTATCATTCTAAACAGAAAGAAATATCTTCTTAAGCGTTCATGAGTTCATGTATCTAGTATCGTATGTCATTCGTATATTTATTTCACGAGCATATTGGTTTCAGTTTGCATGCTATATAAACATTTATATTACGTGCATGACGAGAGAAAAACAAGAACGAAGGCAAGGATACCTTGGTCGAATTGATGAACAAAATAAGGAACCAAGAACTTAGACCAGAAACTGATTCGAACCAACCAAAACCTTTGAATAAAACCCACACGAACAACCAAACGAATAACTCCGCGATCACACCAAGCTATCCCGATCACCGTCGCGATCACACCTAGCTACCCAGATCACCGTCGCGATCACACCTAGCTAGACCTCCTTCGTACCTCTTTATTTCTTGAAGAAAGAATGCATGGCTGCCGTATTATATTTTGTTTTAGGTCTTAGTATGTGAGTTTTTGAAATGCAAAATGGTTGAGATAATAAAGTTGCAAGTGGGGTGGATATAGGGAGAATAGGCCGAATATATTGGGCAGTTAGATGACCAATTCATCACCAATCTTTCAAATGTATTCTTATGTTTTCATTTGTATATAATTGTGTACATTAAATAAAGAAATTGGACTCTCCAACTGTTGGTTGTACGTGAAATGTTATGTAATCATAAAATTGTTAATTAAGTGTGATGTATTTATTTTAGACATAGGTTGTGTTGAATTTCATAATACCTTGGATTCGGACACTTTATTTTTGTAGTTACTTCATGATATAAATGTTTAAATTAGCCAAGTACTCATAGACTTTAAGGTAAGTTCGTATTAGAAGTTCAAATGTCGTTTCGAATTTTAGGTCGTTATACAAGTAGTCAACAAATCAAAGAAATCTCAAACTTAACAAATCGCTAAAACCACCACAAGTCCAATAGTTAATCGCTGAAAGTACAATTAATCGCTATCCAAAGATAATCGCTGGCCCAAACTTAATCGCTGACCCAAAGTTAATCGCTGACCCAAAGTAATCACTAAATCCAAAGTAATTGCTAAATACAGCCAATCGCTAAAGAGCTAATCGCTGGATTTAGTTAATCGCTAATAGGACTTAATCGCTGTTGAAAGATAATCACTAGGTGAGGTAATCGCTAAAACAAGTTAATCGCTAAGAAGCTATTCGCTGGAATTAGTTAATCGCTGAACACTACAAGACACCCTATACTAATCGCTAACCACAACAGTCCAAACAAGTCGTTGTCTAGCGATTTGTCCAGTAGTCCCAAAATAGCAATAACAACTTAATCGCTACCACTTAATTGCTGTCCAGACGTACTTAATCGCTACCAAGAATACACCACAGAATACTTAATCGCTATGAAGAAAACCACACAAAATCCTTCACACCACCAAACCAATGAAAGATATGACTATTCCAACTCAAGAACTATGTAATTATAACACTCCTAAGCACGAAAGTACAACCATAACACATCATATTACCTACAAAGATCAAACCAAGGTATTATTCATGAAAGACTATTCTAACCAAGAATAACCACAAAAACCAACCAAAATCCGTAAATCCAAGGCCCTAAGATGAAACCTAGGCTCTGGATACCAATTGTAGGATACACTGATACATAACACGTGTTGTTCTTGTGGTTTAATTGATTGAATGTGTAAGAAATGTTGAGAGAGAAAGTGGAGTGTTGGGAGCCTTTTTAGAGAGAGAAAGAACAAGAGAAATATTATCATTACTAATGAAAGGTCCAACCTTCTCCCTTGGTGGGAGAAGGTATTTATACTTACAATGGGTGAATGCCTCTACTAGGCTGTGGAGCGGGCTGACAGAGGGTAAAAGACCCGACCCGACACCACGAATATTAACTATAACTAAACTACGTATTAACTACTATACTAAATACTACAAGCTATACAATGCTTTAAAATACTTGGGGTGACCGAATCTTCTATTAGAAAAAACGTATTCCTAATAGATGAGGCGAAAAGTGTTACGCTTTTAGGGGGTCATTTAAGCCCTAATCCATAATTATTTGATCAAATATTGCCTTAAATCGTTCCTTTTGCCATTTTGAGTACTTTGGAGAGGAAATCTAGAAAAGGAAGCATTTTGGACGTTTTTGGAGCATAAAACTGAAGAAAACGATAAAGTCTCAAAATATGCTGGAAACAGTAACTGACGGCGTCACGTTCTACCATGTGACGGCGTCACGCTTTGACAACAAGAAGGATGATTTTTAAACTAGAAGCCCCAGAAAGGTTTTGAAGAAATAACACGTGACGGCGTCACGTGTTAGAAGTTGTAGGTCGTCACGTTATGTGCGAAAGGGAGACGGGCCAGAATGATTTACAAGGGGACGGCGTCGGAAGTTGATCTGAGCAATCTGAATAGTGTTTTGGCGGCGAAGTGACGGCGTCACGCCCTATAAGGTGACGCCGTCAAGATGTAAAATCTATATATAGTTTTCTAATTTTCATTCATTAGTGTGCAACTTTTGGGAACAAAACCCTAGCTCATTTTTCCTACTGTATTTTGAGGGTTTTCCACCCTTGAAACTTGGATGCTTAATTGAAGATAAGTCTCTTCTAAATCATTCAAAATGTCTAGTATTATGTGATTATATCTTATGCTTGTCTTTCAATTAACATGCTAGGCTAGGTCTTTATTGTGTTTGCTTAGATCTAATGAAACCTAGCTATTGATTATATGTTGTTGGTTTGTTTGTGATTATTGTGGGTGGGTGAAGTCGATGTTAGGCTTAAGAAAACTGGCTAACATCCTATACGGTAACTAGCTTGAATGTCTTAAGAAACAATGAATCGGATGAGTACAACGATTATTTGGTTGTATTTAATGCATGAGCGAATTCTAATGATCCCATGTTAGGAGCTTTTAGTCGGCTCGACATAGGAGTGAAGTAGGAGCTTATAGAACAACATATCAAAGAAAAGAAACATGTTCACAGATTCAATAAAGCAAACAACAAGGGATTTTAGAATCTTTACGAAAGAATAGAGTCGATTACAAGGAGACCGAAAAGAACACAAAAACAAAAGCCCCAACTCCGATTCAACAACGATTCCACACACCCCTGTGGATTTAGAACTCGATCCCTTCAAGACTCCGTTACAACTTTACAGTTTTGAGTTGGTATTTTACTTGATAGCTTGTTTGAGTGGTGTGAACCTTGTGAACCGAGTTGGGTTATAAAAATGTAACCATGGAAGGTTTGATTCCTTCACTATTGTTAGCAGTCGAGCTTGAAGCCGAATAGGGGAAGCGTCCCCTCCTAGCTTAGTCATCTTTTGGAGGGTTTTGTTGACCTTCAGAGTTGAGACAAGGAACCTGATATTGTTGTGACCACTTCTGAGAGGAAAAAGAGGAGATGAGGGAGCCTTGAAGCGTAGCAGTAGGAGCTTCAGGTCTGGGTTGTTTTGGTTGTATCGATAAAAGAGAGAGAGAGGGAGGAAGTAGACGACTTTTTGTGGGGATAAGAGAGAGGAAGAAAAAGAAAACGNTTTTGACCCCAAGACTCCAAATCACATTGCACTGATTACATGGGTCTGCAACGCTTTGCACTTGTAGTTATTACCTTCTCAAGGGATCTTGAAGAAGCTTACAACCCCAATAGGCAGTTTACCTGACCGATGTAGTATAGTGACAGGCAAGTACCGGAGGGATTGATCTTTCTCTCGGGGAATAGGTGTCGTTAGGCTTGAAAGCTACTCTATATTAGGTCTAAGGGTTGAGGGATGATTTTTTTGTATTTTTATATTTTATGAAAGCAAGTAAAAATCTCTGGTTTTTGGAAGAGTGGGCGGGAATTAGTTGTAGTTCAAACTAACCCAATTAACTACTTTTGCAAAATAAATTAAAATAACTAAAATTAAATGTGGTTGTGAAACTTATATGAGAGAAATATGTGTTTACTTAGATTTCTTACTCCCTAGCTATCTTTAATATGTTAATTGGTTTGTTGAATTGTGTGATGACGGGTTGTATCCTTTAAGCCATTCGTAGGTCCGTTATGATTTCCCTTAACTTTTTTTTTGAAGAAAATATGAATCGACTAATTTAGTTTTGTGAAACCGATTATATGAAATTGTTTTGTTACTGGAAATTTATGTTACGAATGAGAGTGCATAGTGTTGTTGTTAATCTTGTGTGGTGAATCTAAACATGGAACTAAGAAACAAAAACCGGATTTACTTGGCTCGTTAGGAAGTGTTATACATATATTTGCCCTTGTTCCTGCGTTATGATGTAAACCCGTGCCGTTATGAACTTTCGATGTCGACAATTTGTTTGCCTGTTCTAAAATTTCATAATGGGTAAAAGTTGGAACCTAACTTTTGTTGGATTAAAGTGAAGTTTATAAGTTGAAAAAGGTTATGCGCCATTGATTTTTTTTTATATAAGTCTGAACCGAATCCCAATTGTTATGACGAATTTATAACTTTTGTGTTAAATCGAATCATAGTGTGGTTGATGAATCTGTAGTTGAAAGGATTCGTGTGGTAGCAAATGTTGGTACATGTCGAAAACTAGTTTTAATAAGGCTCGAAGTGGGAGTCTCGCTCTTGTTTCTTTCTTTTAGCCTTGTGATAATTCCGTCTCCTAGTAAATGCTCACTTTTGCCGCGCCGTTTTGTAGCACTTAAGAGTTGTTAAAACGAAACTAGTCTAAACTTGTTTTGGCCGAGTCAAAAGTAGTGGTAACACCTTTTGTGCAGAATAGAGAATGAAACTCATATCTGCTATGTTTCTTACTTTGAGTATTCATCAAGTTGGGTCTAGTCATTTCGTCGGTGGGCCAAACCCAGTACACTATCCAAACATTGTTTGTTTTACTAATGAGCCGAAGCCCATTTTCATCATAAGAGTGTGGTTGTGTCAATATATTGTACACGACTCGTTTTTACTAAGCGTCTATTCGATTTCCGACTTATTAGATTCACGACTTACTCCGACTTAATACTTCACAATTTTAACAACACGACTCCATTCACATTACTCGACCACGAGTTCGCTACACAATTTTATAACGAGCTTATAAAACTTGCTTATAAGTAAAACTACATACATATTTATACAATTAAAACCTATAAAATTCGTCTTAATCCCATCTTAAGTTTTGAAATTGTTTACAATACCAATGGTTCGTACATTTTGTGATTAACTTACTTTGACTTATAAAGATTTACTTGAGTTTTATATATATATATATATAAATATACGACGGCTCATCATTTAAACATATATTCAGGTCACGTCCAACTTTCATAAAATACCACATATTTTAACAACTTTAATAAACGGTCAATCAGCATTTTAAACAAACATTTTTATATAGTATATAGTTATTAGTTTATTATTAACATACATACTTTAAATAAAACCATCACCTGATTATATATTTTTATAAATACACTAAGCTAATTACGTAGATATACTTCTAACATTAAAATTGTTATTCACCGCCAACTTTCAACGATCATCGCAAATATCTTCCCGTACTTCGCCTTTCGGCTATCGTCGAACCAAGGATCTATTCGTCTCTCATATTAATTATTGTTTATTTATATACACTTCCAAGAGCCAATACACACAAACGTTTAGAAAACCGTTTTCAAACTTAAATGCTGCCACACAAGCAACAATAGCACAACACTTTAAAACTTTGAGTTTATTTTAACTTCAACAAACACACAAAACACAAAGAGAAGATTACACTTTACATAGTTTTGAGTTGGTTTCATAATCCTGGATCAGCTGTGTGACGTGTGCGTTGCACCACGATCACCTGCAGTGGAGTAACTAAATATGTAGTCACAGACCAGCTAACCTTAATACGTCTAACAGCCCAAACCCAGGTTGTAACACCCCCAATAATGTGGGTCCATGCGGGAAGCATAGCAGGTCCACTGGGGTGCTACTAAAGTTGATTTCACGATGACATAAGGTAATAAAGAACTGAAAGCATACTGCCGTTAAATATGTACATTAAGTTTAATTAAAAATGATGATGTACAACCAAAAGTTTTTAAGATCATTAATAAGAGCCCAAAGTTTATGTTGGTCCCAATAAGAAACAAGTCATAGTCAATGTGTGATACATTCAGTAGATATCGTTTACGAACCATTTCCCGTTGCCATGGCCTTGCCCTTAATAAGACAGTTCAAACGCCTGAGAAAAAGACATGGCTGAAAAAGTCAGCAAAAAGCTGGTGAGGTTCTATAGGTTTAAGCAGGTAAAAGTCATAGTTTGGACCATGAAGTTTGGTATATGAACATTAAGACGCATATAAAGTCATATAAAAATAGTCATTACGTTAGCCACTAAGTTCATGCAAACCGAAGCTATAACAAGGTTTGCATGCACATAGAAGTATGTGTATCAAATATAATAGAGGCCCGGCAAGGTGTTTAAATCCCAGACACTTGTGTCTTCGACCATGTAATAATACGTTCGTTTGCTCTATGCCGGTCAGCCAACGGGGGAGTTACCCCAATAGATCTATTTAAATAACATTCGCGCTTCCAGCCAGCAGGAATCGACGGGTTCATGGTTGGGCAGATAAGGGGACATAANACAATGAATGAATGTATTTAAACGGAGTATGTATTCCGTTCTTTATTACCTTATGTTGTGATATCAATTTAGTAGCACCCCAGTGACATGTATGCTTCCGCTGGACCCGATTTGGGGGTGTTACAGAAGTGGATCTGAGCAATCTGAATAGTGTTTTGGCGGCGAAGTGACGGCATCACGCCCTATAAGGTGACGCCGTCAAGATGTAAAATCTATATATAGTTTTCTAATTTTCATTCATTAGTGTGCAACTTTTGGGAACAAAACCCTAGCTCGTTTTTCCTACTGTATTTTGAGGGTTTTCCACCCTTGAAACTTGGATGCTTAATTGAAGATAAGTCTCTTCTAAATCATTCAAAATGTCTAGTATTGTGTGATTATATCTTATGCTTGTCTTTCAATTAACATGCTAGGCTAGGTCTTTATTGTGTTTGCTTAGATCTAATGAAACCTAGCTATTGATTATATGTTGTTGGTTTGTTTGTGATTATTGTGGGTGGGTGAAGTCGATGTTAGGCTTAAGAAAACTGGCTAACATCCTATACGGTAACTAGCTTGAACGTCTTAAGAAACAATGAATCGGATGTGTACTACGATTATTTGGTTGTATTTAATGCATGAGCGAATTCTAATGATCCCATGTTAGGAGCTTTTAGTCGGCTCGACATAGGAGTGAAGTAGGAGCTTATAGAGTTAGGGAAGATCATACACGGCCCTACGAATGGCTTAAAGGAATACAACCCGTCATCCACACAATTACAACAAACCAATTAACATATTAAAGATAGCTAGGGAGTAAGGAAATCTAAGTAAACACATATTTCTCTCATATAAGTTTCACAACCACTTTAATTTTCTAGTTATTTTAATTTATTTGCAAAAGTAGTTAATTGGGTTAGTTGACTAGCAACTAATTCCGCCCACTCTTCCAAAACCCGAGATTTTTACTTGCTTTCATAAAATATAAAAATACAAAAAAAATCATCCCTCAACCCTTAGACCTAATTAGAGTAGCTTTTCAAGCCTAACGACACTATTCCCCGAGAGAACGATCAATCCCCCGGTACTTGCCACTTCACTATACTACATCGGTCAGGTAAACTGCCTATTGGGGTTGTAAGCTTCTCAAGATCCCTTGAGAGGTAAAACCTAAGTGCGAAGGTTGCAGAACCCATGTATCAGTGCAATGTGTTTGGAGTCTTGGGGTCAAAATAGTTATATTAGGCTTTAATCGAAATAAATGCTGAAAAGGAGTTAAAAGAAAGCTTGGTGGTTGTTATACCATTGATAGATGGCAGGAGATACACGATGATAACTATTGGTGTTGAATATGAGTGGAGAGCCCCTCGTTTAAAATGTGCAAGATATTTGGTCATGATAGTTGCTATTGCCCGAAGTTTGTTAAAGCTACTATTTCTATGACTATTGATGACCAAAATGATGGGTTTGTGGAGGATAAAAGGAAAGGTTCAAAAGGAAATCATATGGGTGCTAATAATGGTAGATAGATTCAAGGGTTGGCTTTGAATAAACCCTTTAAGTTGAGATTTTTCTAGCGCCCTAAAGCGAACACAGCTAAGACAAAGGTGGTATCAACGTCAAAGGTTGGTAACAAGGTTAATACAACTAATTCTTTCAAAGTTTTGAGTACAATTGATGTGGATTCTGATTCTGTGGCTCAAGAGGTTGGACTACCAAAGGTAAATGTTAATTTCGTAGCTCAAGAGGCCGTTTTTCCCAAAGATAAATGTTGATAAGCCAATTGATTGGGTGGAAGAGGATAGTGAGAGTGAGGTAAAGGAACTTTATGATGAATCTGCAATATTTATGGCATCAAAAAATCCGAAAAAAGTCATCTTGGTGAAACCAAGAGTCGAGCATTTTAAGAAGATTGACATGGATGCTAGTACCTCAAGAAAGGGTGGAAGTGGTGTATGGGACTCGAGCTTGTACAATCGTTGGAAGAAAACTTTTGACAAAGATCCGTATGATGATGATAATTGCGAAGTGTTTAGACCCCTAAGCACCGAGATGGTTGATTTTATTGATGCTTATAACATTAGTACTAGAGGGAAAATTAGATGATACTGGTATTTATTTGTCCTTGCTTATGTTGAGTCAACTGGCATTTGTTTGGTGGTTGCTTTGTTATTTAGAGCACAAGGTGTAGATGAAGAGGTTTTCTCTTCATTCAGGCCCCACAGGTGCCACATCACCCAACACCTCTTCACAACTAACCCCCTCCTCACTAAACAACTAAACTCAACTTCTTCATTTGGGCTCCACCACTTACACATTTTTTTTTATTCATTTCATTAAAAAAATTAAATTCATTTCACTAATTATTCAAAATAATACAACATACTAATTTTTATTTCATCCAAATAAAAAAGTTGCAATACGAAAAAAAACCATATGATATGAAAGAAAACGGTACGAAAATAACGAAATGGATAAATACGATATGAAACATCATCAAGAATTTATATAGACTTGTAATTATCGATGAGTGCTGACTTTTCTTCCCATACTTGCAACACTTGTTCCCTGACCATTTTCAATGTGACTTGAAGTTCCAAATCTGTTTCATCATTTCTTAAAAGGGTTTGTAGACCGACCATGACTATTGGATGGTCTTGAGGCAACTCACGTAACCTTTTGACCTCTTGAGCACGAGGCTCCCTCTGTCGAATAATACGAGCTATCTCACCTAACAAGTTGTTAATCAACTTAAGTTCATTTTCTTGTTCATTGCGTAATCGGGTAAGTATTCTTCCTTGCACCTCAGTTGGTT
The DNA here is from genome assembly GCA_014162995.1 of Artemisia annua. Classification (NCBI taxonomy): domain Eukaryota; kingdom Viridiplantae; phylum Streptophyta; class Magnoliopsida; order Asterales; family Asteraceae; genus Artemisia; species Artemisia annua. Next base: position 37,827 of record LBNU01037730.1, read on the forward strand.
AGTTAGCCATAGTGTTTGTGTGAAATTTAGTTTTAGTTGTTTGACAATAAGAAGTTGAGTAAAGATGGTATTTATACTGAAACTAGCCGTTAGATAATTTTATTGGAGAAACTAGTCGTTAAGCCTTTTATTCAAACTTAAACTTAAACTGACATAACATCATACTACATCATACAAGACCATAAACTAGCCGTTAACCTCCCATACGGAAATACTTAACATAAACCAACACACGATACAGGAATACAAAAGCCATTAATCCATATATATGTTCCAGGTGAAGTTGTTTATCAAAATCAACCAAACGTGAAAGTATTTGAATGCTTGCTCACCATGGCGTTCTTTGAAAACGTTCTGTTAATACAAATATCACCTAAAAATGTTATTTATATTTTACAATCTTTGCTAAGTTTTGTTAATGACAAAGTACAAACTTTAGTTTATAAGTAATTCATCACTTTAGTTTTAAGTCTTGTATAAACTAGACTTAATATTTCTTTTTAAACATAAACATAGTTTTTATTTCTTTAAAAAGAAACTGTCACATCACATTAACAGAAAGTTTATGTGTTTGACCATCTTTGGTTCTTACACACTTTTGGAAGTATTCCACATTGAGTCAATACATAAGTTGATGTGACCTTGTGTGTCATAACTTAGTCTTTACTTCCATAAAAAGAAAGTGTCACATCTCATCAATGTGCACTTATAGTAAGTTTGTGTGTTTGACCATCTTTGGTTCTTACACAACTTTGGAAGTACTTCTCATTGAGTCAATGCCCTCGATATCAGACTTGATGTGACTTGTTTGTCTTTGGGAGGGATTTACTTTTTTGTTGTGCAAGTTGGTATATATAAGGATCAGTATCAGACTTCGGCTTAAACCCATGAGGGTTAACATTATCCAGCGAAACCCTTTGGTAATTTGCCCTTTGCTAATTAATGGTAATTAAAATTCAGTCTATCTGCATAACACACCACACACACACAAAATTGTGTATTGAATCTATATTCATCCACATTGCAATGAGCTTAGAATCTTTTGGATCCCAATACTGATAACTTAAGAGGAAGGTGCGTCTCTATCTTCCGCCACAAGGTGGCTGAGCACTGTTATCATTCCTAATTTAATTATATCCATAGGAACCAAAACGTTTTCGAAAGACTGATAGCTTCATTCTACATGTTTGCACTATCCTTTTATGTTGAGTGTTGTTATAATATTACAATCAGATTATCCTTCTGCAAAAATATATCAACTCAGATGGTAAGAGGCATGTTGGAGCATAATGTGGTGATGAATCTCTATCAGTATTCTTCAAAGCGAGCGGCACATTGAGAGAATCTACACACAAAATATAATTGACATCAAAAAGAGAGATGACAATATTCACAAGTATCATATGCAGTTCAGCAAAACAACTTTGAATATCTTGTTGAGTAAAAGCTTTGTATGTAGACTTATCGGTAGTTTATACGTTAGTTTATATAGGAATCTTATTATATATATTGACTTCAATAGGATTGGTGTGTCATGCAAAAGTGATCGTTTGTTTATGGGTTTTTTAAGTCTCCTGTACAACTTGTATGCAAAAGCCTGCAACATCTGCGAACACGAACTGAATTTAGAGTGTCGAAAGTTCGTATATGCTGTGCGTGAGTTTTTTTTATCGCATATTATCGTTTCCGTTTTTAATTAAGTTTCCAGATTGTGTATCCCATTTATTTTTTAACAGAATCGTTTATATGTTATCTGTGGATATTTACTGTCTGTGTATATAAGAACCAAGTATCCACGTGTTAACACAGAATCAATAAACATCTTATAAGCTTTAACATTCCGTTGGAGTGAGTTCGTTACAAAAGATTTATAGTCGACCTAGCTCCAATAGCCTAACAACGATTTTCGAGGTGAGTGGTATGTCTGTTAAGTTACCCCGAGTGATAAAAGAATAGCCTTCTATCTCAGTTCGATATTTTTCTCAGTTGGTCGTGCGTGAGAACGAAGCAATGATTACTACCATCTCTATAGGTTGGTTTGGACCGTCGTACCTCGATGATCTTCTTAGGAACAACAGCAAATCGGCTGAATTCGTTTTAAGTGAATTCGGATGTTAATACTAGTGCTTTGAGTCTACCTGCTGATAACCCAATAAGTCCTCCATTAATCGACTGACTTGCTTGTTATCTATAGGTTTCTTCCTATCAAATTTACTGTGATAAGTTGTGATGTTTTTTCCGTTTTAACATTCTGTCTTTTAATTTTCCCTTGTGTACAAACTTTGTTTGTAACAATAAATTAACTCTCGTGAGTTTTGTTGATATTACTCATTGATTAACGGCCTGATTATGTTAATAAAGTGTAATTTTTCTAGTGATGAATATCTGTATTATATTGTGGTCATATGAAAAACTAAATTAGAGTCTGCGTATTGTTAGCCGAACCACGATAAAATTACATCGTTCAGAAATATTTATCACCAAGATTCCGAGTATCAGCATTTTGTCTGACGCTTTCCTTTTATTTTTTTCAGAATTTTAGTCTTACTTGCATGCTTACAGTTAATTATACTTTTGGTTATTTACTCTAACATTTAGATTAAATATAATTCTTTTGTTTATATTATTATTATTTGTACATATAATATCTGTTGATGATCAATAGTATGGGTTTTATGCGACAATTCTTATTTAATATAGATAGTAATTAATCATTAGTATTAATATAAACTTTTATAATTAAATACGAATATAGTTTTTAAAAGGATAATTAACTTAAAAAGCGGTAAACTATTCAACCCCCCTTCTAGTTTTCCACACGTTCATTGCATCTTCAAGACGAGCATCTGGCTCACGTGTAGGCTGCAAATTCAAGTAAATTTCATAAAATTTTTGGCATTCAGAGTTCATCCGTGCCCACTTACCCGTTAGTTGGTTTTTGTTACGAAAAGGACCATCTAATTGTTCATTGAACCTTTGTGTTACGACTTACCAAAAAGGTCCTTCGGCCGCATGAAATTCGTGAACGTTTTGCCACATATCTGCTAGCAAGCTTTCTTCTTCAATAGACCAATGATTTGCCATTGTGAATTTCGGTAGAAAATGAAGTGTGTGCAAAATTGTATGATAATGTATGCTATATATAGGAGTGTATAAACGTTTAAAATTCAAATTTGAAAACCTGAGCGGGATAAATTGAAATTTCAAATTCAAATAAAAGGCGGTTAAACTTTTAAATTTCAAATTCAAAAAAAAAAAACAAAAAAAAACGTGTGCAATAAACATTTAATATTCAAACGTACAGAACGTGTGGAATTCAAATTCAAAATTCAAATTCACACAAATGGGCGGTTAAACGTTTGAATTTCAAATTCAAATTCAAGAGCGGGATAAATTTTGAATTCAAATCTATTCAAAGGGCCCTATAAATAGCCATTCCCAGCTCCTCACAAAACACACACAAATCATACACAAATCACAAACAATTCTCTCAAAGCAATGGCTAACAACAATTCACCAGATAACGCTTCAGATTACAACACCCCACCCGAAGAACTTTTCCCCGTATTCCCATACGACAATCAACAATCCAACAATCCACCACAAGATTTGTTTCCCGTTTTCCAATATGACAATCCACCACCAAACACTCCACCGGAAGTTCTGTTTCCACCAGTAAACAATCCACCACACTACAATCCACGGGCAAACTATCCACCACACTACAATCCACCGGCAAACTATCCACCACAAAACCAACCCAATGCACGTGCGTTGACTGCTGAAGAACTGTATGAGCAAGATTGCAAGAAGTGTTATGTGCTGAAGCAGAGGAAGAAGGTGAGAGAAGAGCTCGTCAGGAGTACTTACGAGCTAAACAGGCTCGGAGAAACGCTCGTTGTGCATGGCGAATACAACATGGAATAGACCGTGTGCCAACGAGTGAGGACGATTCGAGTGCTTCGAGTCACGAGGGCTATGTGTTGGATGATTCGTTTTATTGATTCGTAGTTTAGTTTAATCGTAGTACTTCTTATGGGTTTTAATTTCCGTTTCTTAGTTTAATGTTGTAATCGTAGTTGTAATGTCAATCGTATGTTTAATATATTTCCGTTTACAAAACCATTACATATTTACTAAACACTTAAATATTTATACAACTTAGAAAACATTTTACACTTACATATTCAAAACAATATAAAACATAAATAAAAGGGTAAAAGAAAGAAAGAAAGAAAGAAAAATAAAAAACAAAAAATAAAAAAATAAAAATAAAGGGACGAAGGATGACAGAAGTCTCCCTCGTCGTGCAGACGAAGAAGCCACCAACGGCGACAAACGGCGAGCTCCTCCTGGTGTAATGGCGAGCTTCAACGAGGCTTTTGCCTCATCCACGTAAGACGGCGAGGTTGAACGAATCTCCCACACCTTGTGCTCTTAGTATTGCCTATGTAACAGGCTGGTTCCGTTGTAACAGTTTTTGGAAGTAATATATTTTACCGCCTTTACCAAAAAAAAAATGATAGTTACAACTTACAAGACGTTGATTGATTTAAAATAAAGAGTAAAATGCAGAAATCGTCCTTGTGGTTTGCAAAAATTGCTTGTATCCTCTCTGGTCTTCCATAAGTGCAGGCGGCCTCCCTGGTCTTTATACTTTCGGTTCGTTTTGGTCCCTGGCACTAACAACCGTTAGTCCATCTCAGTTAGTTGGTACATAAATAGTCCATGTCCCTACGTTAAATTGCGTCCAATGTCCCTATTTTTTTCAAATTTTCTTTTTCCAACTTTTTTACCTCGAAATTTTTTTTTTTTTCCGAATTTTTTTTTCGGAATTATTTTTTTTCTCAAATTAATTTCATTAGAATTTTTTTTTTCGTAAAATCATTTCTTTTTCGTAAATTTATTTTCGAAATTAATTTTTTTTTAGGAAAATTAATTTTTTTTTTAAATTTATTTTTCTAAAAAAAAATTTCAGGAAAAAAATTTCTAAGAAATTTTTTTTGGAAAAAATTTTCTAAAAAAATTATTTCAGAAAAAAACTTCAAATAAAATATTAATATTTTTAAAATTTTTTTCGTGAAATCATTTCTTTTTCTTAATTTTATTTTCGAAATTAATTTTTTATAAAAGTTATTTTTTTTTCGAATTTTTTTTCCATTTATTTTTTCTGATATAATTATTTAAGAAACTTTTTTCCAAATTTTTTTTTTAGAAATTTTGTTTAGAAATTTTTTTCCCGAAAATTTTTTTAAGAAAAATTAATATTTTATTTGAAATTTTTTTCTGAAATAATTTTTTTTAGAAACTTTTTTCCAAAAAAAATTTTTTAGAAATTTTTTTTAAGAAAAATATTTAAAAAAAAAATTAATTTTCCTAAAAAAATTAATTTCGAAAATAAATTTAAGAAAAAGAAATGATTTCACGGAATAAAAAATTCTAAAAAAATTAATTTGAGAAAAAAATAATTCCGAAAAAAAATTTCGGAAAATAAAATTCGAAAAACAAAAAGCTGGAAAAAGAAAATTTCAAAAAAATAAGGACGTTGGACGCAATTTAGCGTAGGGACAGGGACCATTTATGTATCAACTAACTGAGATGGACTTGTTAGTGCCAGGAACCAAAACGAACCAAAAGTATGAAGACCAGGGAGGCCGCCTGCACTTATGGAAGACCAGGGAGGATACATGCTATTTTTGCAAACCACAAGGACGATTTCTGCATTTTGCTCTAAAATAAATGAGTAAAGAGTTCGAAGCAACAAGCGTGATTGTTTCAAACCAATAAATCCAGTCATCTTGGTTTAAGCGAATATCATGCATATCAAGAAAATTACAATATCATCAATGAATATTTGTTTCTTAATATACAAAACTGAAAATTAATTACAAATTTGCAGAAGTTTGAATATCTTAATGGATTCCACAAGAATAAAAAACGATCGAAACCAAGACTCACGGATTGGTTTCCTTGGATCTCTCCAATACAAAGATGTTGCCTTTATCATCCCTCCCTATTCTTAACGTTTCATCCACATATCTTTTGTCATGAAATCAAGGCTAAAACAATGGTAATGTCTCTACGGAGCACCCATTTCTAACAAAAGAAATAGGGTTGTCCTAGAAAATAATAAATATCGTGATTGTAGGGAAATGATAATACTTTTTATTGATTAAGACTATATTATACTTGCAAGAAACTGTAACATATTACAATCTCGCATAGTAGAAGATAAAATGACTGATTCTCATACGATATACATAAAAGAATTAAGGAATGCATGTGCTCTTCTGCTTAATTCAATTATCATAATGACTAAACAATGACAATGAATTAAGCGTCTTCTATTATACATAGCTAAAGCAACCTAAAATCGATGATAATTAACAAAATCAATAAAAGCTAAAAAATAACAAATACAACAAAATGCTACTCTCATGGAACAAATAATGAAAGCGTTAATAAGAAAACAAAGACTTAGACTCGTTTTTTACACGAATCTCTTAGAACAAATTCATCAAATTTCCCGAGGGTACAATAGTTAACAACAAATAATTTAGTAATGCCGTATCCCAAAAAACTAACTCATGATTGTTGATGTGCTCCTTTTAGCTTTGAAAACAAATGGAACGAGAAAACCATTCTATGGCTTGTTATTCCACCAATGTCGGACAAATTGCAAACACGTTTTCTTTTTCAAATTTCGTATTAAATTACTTTGCATATTTTTTCCCAGCAGTAAAGTATTCAGAATCTAATGATTTTAGTAGACCTGAGGCTTTTATATGTTTTCACTTTTCATCAATGTAAGGAAAAAAAAAGAAGCAAGTTCAATATGTGTCAAAATACTAGTCATCAAGAAGGATACGTTATCTCTAACCAGCCATCAGGGTTGAAGATCCCTAGAAGAACGTCATAGTTTTTGCGAAACATGTTCATCAGCTGTTGACATAAATATGCAACATTATACTAGTTTTTTTTTGGGAATCAACATATTGGTGTAAGAACAGATGACAATATGGATTTGCCTAGGGGTATTTGATAGAGATCCAAACAGCCTCGTAGTATATGACAAATCATCATACTTTTTTTCTTTCGATTTGATTTTTATATAACAAAAGAGTTTCAAAATTAAAGCAAATGGTAGGTCATAAGATTTTTTAAAACCCTTTGGTTTCACTGCAACCCCTGCGAACCACTGGAGATACAAAACAACCCAAGCAAATGAGTCCTTATCTGTGCAATATGCTTTTGGAAATGTACACTTACGCTTGTGCATTCCAGTTTCCAAAGACCTTTCTGTTTCTCATTTGAAATGGAATTATATGAAAACGTGGAATACCTGATCAGGGACGATGGTTGAGGTGTTGTAACGAATGTCGACTCTCTGCAGAAGACACTCAAATTAGAAATTGGTAAATCCATGAAGTAAATAGATAAAACTGAAAGACTTTACAAGCAAAAAATTAAAATTAAACTGGACGGTTCAATTTTATCCAATGTTTTCTCCACTAATACGAGAGAAAGAGAGCTATAGAGGCTTAACTGATTTGGATGAAATTTTGAAGGAGGCTTCGATTATAAGCTTCCCACTAAACAAGTTGAGCCCTCTCACATTGAACATGATCATATTAACTGCTTTCCCCTGCATTTTTACCATCAGAAAAATGTTAATAACAACATAGTTTAATTATTGTACAATCTTTTATGTAATAACGGAAAATGTTATTTGGAAGCCATTTCAGAAACTAAAAATTTGACCAAAACCAAATTGGACGAATATGATATTCATACCAAAGAATCATTTTTAGTTACATGTTGACTACTAAACTTACTTTTTGGCACATGATATATCATCTTATATTATAGTTTGAATACTTAAATTAAAAAAAAAAAAAAAAAAAAAAAAAAAAAAACAATAGTTTAATTACTCTGGTATGCCTTTTATAATGTAGATCTAACCGAGACGACTTAGTTTTTCTGGTATCAATTGTCTAGTAAAACCTATAAAAGTACTATTCTTGAACCAAAACCACATGAAAAAATTATAGTGGCAGATTAGATAAGTGCAGAAGAGCACATGCATTCCTTAAATCTTATCCATAAGATAGTTATATTTGTACTGAGAATTCTCACATGAGTCATTGACTACTATATAATCTTCTCTTTTCTACTCATTGGCGGAGAATTGTAATATGTTAACATGTATTGGCCTTAGCAGATTATGTCATACCACTACAATTTCTATTATGCTACCTCAATCGCTCTCTAAAATCTAATATAATGGCGATTCAATGGCGGTTGGGTCTCCAGTATATTACGCCGATGCTACAATTCACTTTTATAACTTTCAGGTTATTTGTTCTCAGGATCATTGGCGCAAGTCTTTCTCGATTAGAATAATCGGAGTGTCGTCGGGAGTCTGCCCGATAATTCCCCAGTCATAGGGTATAATTATGTTCTAATACTTAAATTAAAAAAAAAAAAAAAAAAAAAAAAAAAAAAGTTTTACTCAGAAAACCATATTCACATTAAAATAAAAAGAATAAAGATAAGTAACGTGTGGTAAGACATTAGTTTTACCTTAGCGACATCAATAACTTGCAAGAAATCACCCAAAGTGATAAAATCCCTCAATCCCAACTTAGTTCTTTTAGATCCCAAAATTGTTATTGTGCTATATATCAACTTCCAGCATCCACCCAACTAACAAGTAGTAGCAAACATTTTATATAATTTTCTTAAAAATTGTTAGATATCATAGTATTTCTTATCATAATTATATAAATAGTCTAACCTTATCTAGATCAATAGTTGGGTACGGGTTAGGATTTAGGGACTCCAACACCTTCACCATTTCTTCAATCTCTGTTTTCTTCTCGCTCGGCATTCCAAAAATGCCTCGATTCATTCCTGTCATACATACCAATCCAAACTAGATTTTTTTTTTAAATGAAACACGCTAATTTATATAGGCAGTTAATGAATGTAACTGCTAACCACCTTGCAGAGTGTTATTAATGTCTGTTTTGAGTTGGGTAATAGTTAAATGATCCTCACTTGTAGAGCTATGTTCTGCAACTTTGATAGCGAAATTGGATCGAAGATTTGTGTGGATATTGTGATTGGTAGAAAGTGGCTTTTGGGTTTTGACATTTTTTGGTGTAGAAGAAGGAAGCACGTGTGAAGTTGGGATTTGGGGATGAAGAAGCTTTGATGCCATTTTTGCAAAATTCTCTTTCAAAATTTCTTTCTTTTGTTTTCTTTTTTTCTTTTATAGCAAAAAGGGGATGAGGTTTTATCGTAGGTGTATTGTGGAATAATATTATCCAACACCTTTCTCTTTTTTATTTTTTATTTTTATTATTTTTTCCCTTAAACAAGAGACCTTTATCAAATTAAATTAGATTGTTCCAAAAAAAAAAAGTTATTTCGGAAGTATTTTTACTAAAATAATCTTATTGATGAAAAAAAAAATAAGGCAATCAAGTTGCTCTATTTTGGTACGTGTCAAATTCGAGCATTTTTATTTGCTACTTGAAAATCAAAACTAAAAAAAATTGGTCAAACTTTGATAAATTTGTTAGAAAATTTTTATGGGAAAAAAAGGTGTAGAATTGTAAAACAATAAAAATAAAAAATAAAAAATAAAAAAAATATATATAAAAAAAATGTGTGGGGGTGTTAGATAATAAAACTTTATCTTTCAAAAAAAAGATAATAAAACTTTAGTCGTTGAATCTTAAATGAATTATATGGAATTAATTGTAAACATATAAGTTTTCGTGCTTTTTAATAACTTTGAAAAATAAACAAATACCCTAGACTTTATATTTTAAAAATACAACATACATGTTTTAAAAATACATTGTTAGTGCAAATATTACGATATTTAATCTATACAGTCTCATTTGTTTTGATTGATAACAAACTTATAACTTGATACATAACGTAAAATGTACAAGTTAATCGTAATCATATTTTGTCTCAACATACATTCAACACCTCTCGACGTCTCGGGTCCTCGTATGCTACAACACAGGTTCGTACATGTTTGTTATATGGCATTATGATCAAACCCCTTGACCAACAATTTAGAATGTTTAAAATACGGCTAGATTATTAAGTATTTTAAAAGACTAACCATTTAGAATGATTAAAATAGTTTTTCAGTCTTTAAGTATTTTAGGTGTCAAAGTGCACTTTAGGTATCAAATAGAATAAGTGTCACATTATGTGTATAGGTAATATTAGTAAGTTTACAATCCATAAAAATATGTCTTATAACAACGTAAGTATATCAAACATTTTTAGTAACTTACTAAATATTATATAGCAAGTTAATACATTTTAGTAAGTTTACAATATATAAAAATGTGTTTTATAACAACATAGGTACATCAAACATTTTTAGTAACTTACTAAATATCATATAGCAAGTTAATAAATTTTCTAGTAACTTTACAAGTTTACTTTCATATACATTTTTATCAACATAGAAAGTATATAAGTACATCATCACATGAATCATCATATTCTAGAATGTATATCTTTCCAAATATTCTTGTAAGATATGTCATAGATCTTGTAAGATATGTTGTAGTTGACTTTGGAAAGATTGTGAAATCTTTATTAGTTTTGGAACATGGTTTTGGAAAACTACTTTACTTGTTTGTCTACCAAGTTAAGTTGTTTTGTTTTATCACTTGAAAAACACACATTCTCTCTACACTTTGCATACATCTTAGATCAATAGAAAACCATGTAGAAAACACAATTAATCAACCTCATCATCATGATCATAATGCTTCTAACATTCATATTTGTTGTAAGCATATCATACATCTTGATCCACCAAAGGAGCTTGGAGATCTAGCCATCATCATCCACCACAAGCATACATACATGAAGATCTATCACAACAAGCTTAGAGAACTTGTGATCTTCATCCATTGAAGGCTTTCTATCAATGGAAGTTCTTTAGATTAGTCATTCATATCCATTAGACATTTGTGTCTTGGATTATCATTGTAACATCACAATCTATTCACCAAACTAGATTAGATGGTTTATGTGTTTGTGCCATAAAACACAAGGTTTTTATGTTGGGCCACAAAACATAGCGAAAGTGGTTGTACCCTTGTAAAAGAACTCGACATCTAGCTTAGTGTCGGAAATATTGTATAGGCGACGTTAGGAGTGGTTGTACCTTTGTAAAAGAACTCGGTATCTAGCTTTGTACCGGATAAAGTGTAAGCAACGATTGTAAGGTTTTCTCCGCCGAGAAGGGCGGTTGTTGATCTAGTGAAGTAACTCTCGAGTTGGGTACTCGGGGAGTGGAGTAGGATGGAAAGGAGATCCGTGACCGAACCACTATAAATCCTCGTATTCGGTTTGCACTTTCTTTTACTTATTGTTTTACTTTATTGATTGCATTATGTGATTGCTTATGTTGTGACTTGTTGATTATACTTGTGTAATAACTTGTTTTAAGTTTATAGTAGTCACAAACTATACGTAACATCTTTCATATTCGAACAAGCTAAAATTGGATATTTGATACAATAAGTAATAAAGATTTTAAACGGTAACGTATTCACCCCCCCCCCCCTCTACGTAAATATTAAATTAAAGCATGGTTATTGTGTACGTAAATAAATATATGAGATTGTACGTATATGAACAACATATTATTTCTCTTTATAATTTAAGCAGGATATCTGGAAGAGAATAAATAAATAAATAAATAAATACTTACTATTTGCCTTCAATAAGGACTCGTGTTATTCATTTTTATAAGTTTAACACATGCGTACACAAGTTTAAAAATTAAATACAACTAAATTATTATTAATGGGAATATAGTTATCAATTGTATGCACGGGTTATTTTGAATTGAAAATGAATATTAACTATTACTCGTGTGATTCCTATTTAAAGTTTATATAAGTAGATCCAGAAAAACATTTTTAAACAACTTTATAATTTAACTTCATCAACGTTTATTATGTTTCATTAAACTCGCATATTATATACAACATGAACCTCAACACCCATGTGAATTAAATAAAGTTAAATCCTTGATCCAACAAAAATCTTTAACAAAATATTAATCGATACTAATACATTGTTAATACAAATAATGTCAAAAACATTGTTTATCTTTTTCGACCTTCATATGTTTTAATAATCACAAAATGTACAAAAAAAATAAAAAAAATAATAATTATCGCGTACGTAAAAATATATGCATACAATGTTTTAGTCGTAAAAGTATATTTCGACACAATATCACTTAAGGTATGTACAAATTTGGTCAATGGGAATGGATCTCAAATGTGAAGTATAGCCCTTTAAGTTGCAGAATTATTCTTGGGTGGAATCCATTCTATGTTAAGGTGATGGTTGTCAATATGACTGCTCAGTCTATTATGTGTATAGTGGAACTGATTCAGACAAAGATAAAATTCTATTGTAGTATTGTATATGCTAGTAATAGTGGAAATGAAAGGAGGTTGTTATGGGATGAATTACTTTTATACAAGCAGGCTGTTGGTGATAATCCATGGGTAAGTTTGGGTGATTTTAATGTTACTTTGGATAGCTCTGAACATTCTGCTGGTGGGTCACATTGCAGCCTTGATATGCAAGAATTTAAAGATGTTGTGAATAAGATGGAAGTATCAATATGTAGTAGTGGATTTCAGTTTACATGGCCAAAATCTTTGAAGAATCCTATATGTTCCACATTAAAGAAACTTGATAGAATTTTGGTTAATGAAGAGTTTATCAGAAAATTTCAGAATGCTCATGGAGTGTTTCTGCCATATACCATTTCTGATCACAGTCCTTCTCTGCTTATTATTAAAGATGGGATTCCCAAAAAACAAAGATCTTTCCGGTTCTCTAATTTCATTACAGGAAAAGAGAATTTTATTGATATAGTGAAAAGGGTGTGGGAGGAAGATATTGGTGGGTGTTACATGTATAAGGTGGTTAAGAAGCTTAAAATGTTAAAGAAGCCTTTGAATAGTATGAGCTGGGAGAATGGTAATATTTTTGATAATGTTAAAGTGCTTAAGGAGGAGTTAAAAGTGTTGCAGATGACTGTTGACAAGAATCCTCATGATGAGAATGCTAAAAAAGAGGCTACTATTGCTCTAAATAAGTATACTCAAGCTGCTAATGATGAAATGAGTTTATTGAAGCAAAAGGCTAAAATCTTGTGGCTCAAGGATGGAGATAAGAATACATCTTTCTTCAATAGTGTTCTTAAAGCTAAAAGAAATAAAAGTAGGGTGGAGAGTATTTGTAATGAAGATGGTGTTAGATATGAAGGAAATGAGGTAGCTAATCAGTTTGTAAGACATTTTGAGAAATTTCTTGGTGTGTCTAGTCCTGTATCTCCTATTGACGACAACATTTTTGGAAGGAAGCTTAGTAACAATGATGCTGAGGAAATGATTAAAGAAGTTACTGATGCTGAGATCAAGTCTGCCATGTTTGATATTGATAGTGATAAAGCTTCAGGTCCTGATGGCTTTTCATCTGAGTTTTTCAAAAAAGCATGGAATGTGGTTGGTAAAGAGGTATGTCTTGCTATTAAAGAGTTTTTCAGTAGTAGCAACTTTTGGGGGAAGTGAATGCTACATTAGTTGCTCTCATTCCAAAGGTTAGTGTTCCTAATAATGTCTCTGAATTCAGGCCCATTGTTTTTTATTCTTACTAATAGAATTAAGAGTGGGCTTGAAAAAGTAGTGAACATTAATCAAAGTGCATTCATTCCTGGTAGACATATTTAGGATAATATTCTCATTGCTCAAGAATTATTAAGAGGGTATAATAGGAAGAATGGGCCTAAAAGATGTGCAATGCAGATTGATATTCAGAAAGCTTATGATACAGTCAGTTGGAGCTTTTTGGAAGATATTCTGAATAAATTTGGGTTTCATAGTCAAATGGTAAAGTGGATTATGCTATGTGTCACATCTACCAAGTTTTCTATTGGCTTGAATGGAGAATCTCATGGATACTTTAAAGGGGGGAGAGGGCTTAGACAAGGAGATCCTATTTCTCCATACCTTTTCACATTGGTCATGGAAGTTTTCAATTTGATCATGATTAAAAATATTGAAGAATCTGAGGAGTATGGGTATCATTTTGGATGTAAGGAACTTAAGCTTTCACACATGTGCTTTGCAGATGATTTACTGGTTTTGTGTAAAGGTGATAAAGGTTCTATTGAGGTGATTAAGAAAACTCTTGAGGAATTTAGTCAAGTGTCTGGGTTGCATCCAAATTTAAATAAGAGTGTTATGTTTTTTGGAAGTATCAAGCAAGAAGATAAGCAAGAATTACTACAAGTGTTACCATTTAAATGTGGTAAGTTGCCTGTGAGATATTTAGGAGTCCCATTGTTGGCCAAAAAGCTAAGTATCAATGATTGAAGAGTTCTTTTGGACAAAGTTGAATCCAAATTAATTATTGGAGAAGTAAAATGTTATCATATGCTGGAAGAATCCAACTTATAGCATCTGTATTAGCATCTATGCAGTTGTATTGGGCTTCTGTTTTTATGCTCCCAAGCTCAGTGGTGGATGATTTGGATAGGCTTTTCAAAAAGTTCTTGTGGAATGCTGGTGAATCTGCTAAAGGTAAAGCAAGAATTGCTTGGAAAGTTGTGTGTCGACCTAAAGAGCAAGGTGGTTTGGGTATTAAGCCATTAAGAAAGTGGAATACAATCTTGCTTGTTAAACAATTTTGGAAGATATTGGAGAATGAAAATTCTTTATGGGCAACTTGGGTAAATGTGGTAAAGTTAAAAAACAAAAGCATTTGGAGTATTCAAGTGGATCCTGGAGATAGTTGGGGATGGAAAACAATGATGGGAATTAGAGATCAAATTAAAAGTCATGTGATGTATGAAATTGGTAATGGCAGATCTGTCTCCGTTTGGTATGATAAATGGAGTGATAATAGGCCAATTGGAGAGTATTTAACCACAAGAGATATGTATGATGCTAGAATTGATAGAGATGCAAAAGTGGCAGATTTGATTGACTCAGATGGTTGGATTTGGCCTGAAAGTTTAGTTAATAAGTATCCTGAAATACAAAGTATTACAGTTCCTGCAATTAACGAAAGTTGTGTGGATAAAGTGCTTTGGGTCACAAATTCTGGGTTGAAAGTCAAATTTTCTACTGCACAGGCATGGCTAGATTTGAGAGACAGTTGGCCTAAAGTGATATGGAATGAAGTTGTGTGGTTCAAGCAATTAATTCCTAAGCACAGTTTTATCCTATGGTTAGCTATTCATGGAAAACTCCTTACTCAGGATAAGATGGTGAATTGGGATAATATTGGGAACTTGTTGTGTAGTTTATGCAATAACAGAAGTGATTCTCATGTGCATCTATTCTTTCAATGTTCTTATGCCAATCAAGTGTGGAAGGAGATGGTTAACAATGCAGTAAATCTGAGAGCTGATAATGATTTGATGACTTGTTGTAACTATATTGCTGACAAACAGGTTAAAAACAATTTTGGATGGGTTATTGATAAACTCATTGTGGCTGCAACTGTGTACTTCATTTGGCAAGAGAGAAATGAGAGATTATTCAAAAAGGAAAGCAGAACAGTTGAAGTGTTGGTTAAGGGTATTAAAGACAGTGTGAAAACAAAGTTACTGACTATAAGAGAAAAGAAGTCTTTAAAAGCTCAGATAAATGCTATCAAATGGGGCTTGAAATGGAATGATAGTGGAGTTTTTGATGCCTGTTAGATAGTTGATTGCTAAAAGTTGGAATTGGTTATGAGTATTGATGATGATGTATATGGATAGTATTATAGGTGTGTTTGGCAGAAGTCAAAATATCATGGTTGATCTTCATAATGCAGGATGTGATCTGATGTTTCTGCATTATTTTGGTTTTTTACCAAATCTTAACATTTGTCTTTTGATTGAGGGTAAGATATTCAGATCAGAAATGATAGATGGCTTTGTATCTTGGAACTTTATGGACTATATCACTTCTAATTGCTATTTGGGTCAATTGGTGGGGTAGAGATTGTATCCAATAGTTGATTAGCTGCGGGTTATAGTCTGTTTAGTTCCATAAAGTAAGTTTCCTATCATGGAGGGTATCTGATCTAGGAGGGGGGTGTAAGTAGAGTTGAATTGAGAGTGATGTAAGATGGCACTTCATGGTCTTCTCTTTACATCCCCACAGGAGGAATGGTTGTTTACTCCCTCAAGGTGTGTGTTCCCAGGCACTTGAAGCCATTCTAGAGATGGAAATGTAGAGTTTCTGGTATAGCCCTTGACTGGAGGGGATATGGTTCCTAGTGATGCCTCTTCTTTCCTCTGTTTTGAGTACTGTGGTGGCAGGTTGAGTGCTTTTAATGGAGAAAGGAGGGGAAATGTAGCTAGATGGTTTGGTGCATAGTGGTGAATCTATTTCCCGTGGCTTGGTGTTGCTGGGATTTAGTCATTGATGGATCATCAGTATTGAATGTTTTGCTGTTTTGTTTTTAGCTGTTTGTTATAGCAGTTGATGTATTGTTGTTCTTTGTATCTGGTTTGGGGAGTGTCCAAACCAGTTGTAGACTTATGATGTAAATTTTTGAGTATTAATATAATTCACCCGTTTGCACCAAAAAAAAAACATAAGGTATGTACAAACAATATATATAACTTAAGTGATCAAAGAAATGTTTTTATTCTTAAAACTCACATTTTTATAAATGTGAAAAAACCTTTTTACAAAAATAAATTATAAAATTAAAGAAATATTTTATTTTGAAAAATAAGTTTGAAATCACCAACAGTTATTTTCCCGCCTATAAGGATAGCAACTTCACCAAATAAACACTTCACCATGTCAAGACAAAAAGGAGAGCGTCCTATGGACGGTCGCTTATATGTAAGGGACCATCCATATCTAAAAGATTGTCCCTCATTCATCCTGTCACCTATAAATATAGGATTATTCCCAACTGATTTCTCAACCCTTTAAGCACATTTCTCTATTCTTTCCCAAAGTCTTCTAAACCCTCTTTCATCACATTAACTTGTATATATATATATATATATATATATATATATATATATATATATATATATATATATATATATATATATATATATATATATATATATATATATATATATATATATATATATATATATATATATATATATATATGTTTATAAGTTGTATCATTCTTTCTATTATATGGAGTTGAATCTTAAATATATTATAAGGAGTTAAGTGTAAACGTATAAGTTTTCGTGCTTTTTAATAACCTTGAAAAATAAACAAATACCCTAGACTTTATATTTTAAAAATACAGCATACATGTTGTTTTGAAAATACAACATGTATATGCACATGATTATAAATATTAAAATAAAGCAGGGTTATTGTGTACGTAAATAAATACATGAGATTGTATGTATATGAACAACATGTTATTCCTCTTTATAATATAAGTTTAAGCAAGGATATCCGGAAGAAGAAAAAAAACTTACTATTTGCGTTAAATAAGGACTCGTGTTATTCATTTTTATAAGTTTAACACATGCGCACGCGGGTTTAAAAATTAAATACGGCTAAATTATTATTAACGGGGATATAATTATCAAATGTAAGCACGGGTTACTGTGAATTGAAAATAAATATACGATATTGTACATATAATAACGACTCATGTAATTCCTATTTAAAGTTTATATAAGGAGATCCATAAAAACATTTTTAAAAAACTTTATATTTTAACTTAATAACGGTTATTATGTTTCATTAAAGGACCGTCCATGTTTAAAAGACCGTCCATGTTTAAAGGACCGTCCATCTTTAAAAGACCATCGCCCACTCCTCTTGTCGCCTATAAATACAGGACTATTTCCAACTGATTTCTCAACCCTTTTAGCACACATTTCTCTATTCTCTCCCAATCTCTTCTAAGCCCTCTTTGATCACATTAACTTGTATATATTTGTTTATAAGTGATCTCATTCTTTCCTCCATCGAAGTGCAAAGGGAAGAGCACTCGTATTCGCCTAGAAACGAAGTGTTGTAGATTAGGCATTACACACGTAATCGTTGTTACGATTCTCTTGTTTATCTAACTCTCTCAAATCTCTATTCATGTATATTGGTAGATCCGACTTGTATGTGAATCAGGTATAATAGTGTTGTTTGTAGATCCGGACAAGGTGTAAGTCCGTGTAGTGTTGTGTGTATATCCACACAAGGGGTAAGTCAGTGTAGTGTTGTGTGTAGATTTGGACGAGATGTAAGTCCGTGTAGTGTTGTGGGTAGCTCCGGACGGTGTTGATCAGGTAGAGAGTCAAATGCACTATATTTGAGTTAAATATGTAACTGGCAAATTACCTACCGGGGAAATTGTTACTACTATCATTAATTTGATACACCATTTAAGTTTTGAGTGTCATGAGCTTAGAGCAATAGTAACTGTTTTAGCGATAGTTATATTCGTTGCAATTATTACTATAACTCTGAAAAACTTGTTGTTCATTACTTTAAAACTATGAATTCACTCAACCATTGTGTTGACTTTTTAACAAGTTTTATCTCATGTCCTTAAGGTATTTGCTTGCATATGAAGGCACACGGAAATTTTGAAGACTTTGAATCTAATTATCATTCGACAAAACTTTGAGTTATTATGTTGTACTTTTTATGTACTTTAAACCTTGTTAGGACCTCTTTTGTATATTGTGATATATTATATTAATCAAATGATATTCAAAACGTCTTATTTATAGTCGTTTCTGTAACTTATACTGTATGCTATAAAGTAATACCCTCGATTAGCTTCCGATGCTATTCAAAACTGGGGGTGTTACATATAGTCAGCAATGATGGGTAATTGACAATTTGCTTCAATCTCTACCATTTGAACATAACACAATCTCCCATGGCCTGAATTGATCAAGTAGTTGAGATTTGTCCCATGTCTTTGAGGGAACCCTTTCACAATGGAATTCGAGTTTCAAGATAGTGTTTTGAATGAGAGCTCCATCTATTGGAGGATTAGTAGAGTCTGACAAACAGTGATAATTTGGGATTGTCAAGAATTATTTGTTTTGGTTGAGGTTGTGTAGAACAAGATTCATTCGGAGGAGATATTAAATATCCTACCAAGTTCTAGAAAAGAACATGCACAGTCATGACCATACATGTGGAACGGGAGAGAAATTTGTTAATACAAATATCGTCCAAAAGAACGTTACTTATTTATTTGATCTTTGCCATATTTTGTTAACGACAAAATGTAAAGTTCACTTTAGCAACAAAGTGTAAATATAGTTAAAATCTTTTATACATATTGTCACACGACCAATATTACACAAGTATAGCATTTGTTAGTTAACACTTGTACTTTGTATTTGTTTGAAACATAAATAGTAAGTTTATTACATCATGTATAGCATCATGATCCTTGGATGTTTGTATGATCCTTGGAAGATATGGTGAAGATGTTGTTTAGATTGTCACTCAATGTATATAGAGAAGATTTGGTAATATCTTTGGAAGATATGTAAGAGAAACAAGAAGGATTGTGTGTCAGAGTTTGGCGGAACCAAACTCATACACAGACGGAACCAAAGGATTGGTTCCGTCCAATCCGTGGGCTGTTGAGGCAGTTTGCCTATAAATAGCAAACCACTCCAAGTTGTTTCTCATCACTTACAATCATACATTATCATACATACTCTCATTACTTACATCTAACATATTCATCTTTCATTTTGGTGAGATTCTTTTGTAGCAAGAAGATCACAAACTCATATCAAAGACATACAAGCATCAACGCAAAGTTGGAATACTTGTTTGTATAAATAGTGTGTGAACTTGTGTTGTTCATACTTTCATTGATTGTATCTATTCATTAGTGATCGGTTAGTATTTTAGTCC
>LBNU01037730.1:58062-72670 GCA_014162995.1 Artemisia annua
TGATAGTGAAAATGATGATGATGAGCAAAAGAATGACGAAATCGCTCTCATGGCTCAAGACTCGGATGAGGTACATTACGATTCATCTTGCTCTTCTATTGATGATGACACATTGCAAAATGACTATAACAAACTATGTGAACTAAGTTTAAAAATTATAAACAAAAACAAGTTTTTGAAAACGAAAAGAAAGTTTTTGGAAAATGAAGTTTATGAATTAAGAGAAAAAGCTAAAAGATTAGAAAAGAGTAAAAGTTGTGAAACAATGTGTGAACCATGTGAAGAACTTAAACTTGAAATTGAGAAACTAAAAATCACTCAAAATGATCTCATCAAACAAAACACCAAGTTTAAAAGGTTTGATAAAAGTATATCATGTGCGGATGAGATTATGAAAATTCAAAAATCACCACATGATAAAACTAGATTAGGATTTTTGAAATTAGGAGATGTAAGTAGTCTAAAGAAACAAACGGACAAAACTGTCACAGTAGACCACAGATTAGACGGAACCAAAATATGGTTCCGTCCATGGAAACCTTTGGTTCCGTGGGAACTTTGACAGAACAAAAAGAAATTTCTTCAAAACGTTCTGAATTCGTTAAAGTAACAAAGAAATCCAATGTCATGCCAACTGAAACAAAGCTAAAACCGGCCATCAAAATAGGAGTAGGACTCGATAAAAATGAGTTTAGAACAAAAACAACTCAACCAAGATCTAAAACGCCTATTCCCAAACACCCCTTTCCAAAGAGCAACTACAACACTCAACACAACTATCAAAGTAATTGGAACCATAATCTGACGAGACAATACCAAGTTCCAAATTACATGACTTGGAACCCAAATCAACCATTTCCATATATGAACCAAAGAAATGATATGTTTAACCAAAATGGACCCATGAGATATTGGGGACCAAATGTTTGAGTGTTCATTATAGGTGTGCTTCAAAGTAAGTTTGGAACCGGACGAATGGATCAAAGATAGCGGTTGCTCAAGACATATGACCGGCAACAAAAATCTCTTTTCAACGTATCAAAAGTATGATTGAGGTAACGTCAACTTTGGTAGCAAAGCTAAATGCAAAATCATCGGAAAAGGTACAATCTCTCGCGACTCACTCTCTATAGATGATGTAGCTCATGTTGGTAACCTAGGATTTAATCTCCTTAGTATTAGTCAATTTTTCCGTAAAAAGTATAACGTCCTTTTCAGTGAAAATGGAAAAAAAACAAAAAGACGGCATAACTGATGAGTGTGTAAATACTCATCATTTTTGTCGTATCTAAACTGCCAAAACATCCAAAAACACTCAAATGTGCATCAGAATACTGAAAATATCCCAGGGACTGTGTTTTATATGTTTCAGATGCAAAATGATTGAAAATAGATGAAAACCGAACAAAGTTTGCAAAATTGGCAGTTTCAGTCCCTCAGCTTTCAAAACTTGTCAAATTCAGTCCCTAGGCATTTGTTTTGTAAGAAAAGTCACCAAAGGTCCTTTTGAAATCACAAGTTGTCATAATTAATCCTTTGGTGAAAAGATTCAAAAGTTTACAAGTTTGGTCCCTGTACTTTCAAAGTTGGAAAAAATGGTCCATGGGAATTTCAAAAAAAAATGGAAAATATCTTTTGTGGTCCTTGTGCTATTGAAGCTTGTCATAATTGGTCCTTGGTTGTGAAGTTAGGAGGATTTGCAGTTTAGCCCCTCAAGTTTTGGGATTTGGCAACTTTAGTCCTCGGAAGTTCAAATAGTGACCCTTGTGGAATTTTGAGTTGGCAATATTGGTCCTTATTGGAAACTTTGGAAAAATGGCAGTTTTGGTCCCAGGAATTTTCAATTTCTACACATTTAGTCCTTGGGCTTATACATTCTACAACCAAACGCACCCTTGTTATTTTTATTAACCCAAAACCAAACTTAACCTAAAACATAAAACACCCACCTTTTACAAATCCAACCCAACACAAACACAAGCCCAACACAAAAACAGGCCCACCTTCTTTTTTATTATACCAGGGTCAAACGAGGTGGTCAAACCCACCCTTCCCCCTCAAAACCACTTCACCTCCATTACCAGGCTCACGTGACCACTGAAAAACCACCCACTCCCCTCATCATCACCTCTAATCACTGCCACCCCACTCCAAATCACCACAGTCCAAATAATTTCACCCCTAAGCAAGTTATCAGATGTTATAGCTATGATGAGCAATTTGGCGCCAAAATCAATTAATGGTTCGGATTAAATTTTAATCATCCAAAGGCTGAAATTGTTGCTGGGAAAAGACAAAGGGGTGCCCTAAACCCTAAAAAGTGCTATAAAAGGGTGCATTGTAGCAGTTGAAGGAGAGTAGTTTTTAGCTTATTTTAGTTATTGTCGAATTAATGTTATTTAAATTTCTAAGTGTTAGTTTTAATATCAAAGCTGTAATCTAAACTATCTTAGTGTAATTCAGAGCTTCTCTAATAAAAAATTTCAAGTTTATCAGTTTATCTCCAAGTTCGCAGTTATTTTGTGAATTTCTTATTTTGGTTCAAGAGATTTTAAAATGTTATTTTCAAGTTCATTTAAGCTTATTTAGGTGAGTTTTAAGCTTTAAGAAGCTTAGGAGTCATTTACATAAACTTTCATTCAATAACTTAAAAATAAAAAAATAGAATAAAATAGGTGAAAAATAAAAAAAAAATCAAGAAAGGAAGAAGACAAAGTCAGAGCACTGTGAATTTGGGATGGAGCTGGTTTAGAACTCCAAGGGGAGTAATAGGAAGGTGATGTTGGTCCTTGGTATCTTTGTGCTTGCTCAGGACCATTTGTAAGACCACAATTCCAAATTTTTCATTCTACTGTAGCACTACTTAAATAGAGCCTGTTATCTGTAAATTTTAGCTTAATCTAGTCTATTATTGCTATTTAGATAAGTTTTTATCCATATCTCATGCTTGTATCAAGATCTCATAATATTTCCCTTTTAACTAATAAAATGGCTTCATACTTAATTATGGTTAAATGTTGTTGAATGTCTGTGTATTTGATCTTAAAGGAAACTACTCCAGTAGTATATGCTATATAGAATCAGAGATTTGGCCTGAATCATTATATGCTTAAAAATTCATGATTTAACTGATTTTAAGGGTTGTTTGGTTTAGAAGATTAAACTGTGCTCTTGTTGATTTTGGTTGTCAATCTTGGCTGAGATATATTATAGGACATAACTAGTTCATTTGAGACATAAAATCAGTAGGTTTAGTTAAAAAAGTCAAAAGTGCCTTTTAATCTCCATTTTCATTAACTGTGGGTAGCATTAGGTTGTAGAATCAGTCACATAGGAGCATAGGTACTTATATTAGCTTAAATTAGTTTAATTTCAACTTAAGACATCATAAGTAGTTAATTAGGATCTGTGTAAATTCATTTTAGTCAACTTAGTTAAAAATCTCAATAAGTCAAAAAGTTTGCAACTTATAAAATGGAAAGATTTTCCAAGGCCACTGTAGGGTTAAATGTGGACTGAAATTGGTTAATTATTGCTGTTTTGAGTTATTTGCTTGCTTGTGAATCTGAATCAAGAAGAAAAGTGGGCATTGGAAGTTGTTTGCTTATTAATAAGTCCTTACTAAGTTGCATGTTTGGTCATTGACCTCCCCTGCACCACCATACTCACTGTTTTGACCCATTTTTCTCTAGGCCATTTCTTGCTCATTAATTGACCATTTTTCTTGATAATTGATGATTTGAATAGCTTGGCAGCCTGTCTTGTTTGATTCATATTTAGTTTGGCCTGTATTGCTTATTAGTTGTGCTTATTTTGCTCATCTTGTTGCTCATTTGCTTCTGTTTCATTGCCACATCTGTGGCAATTAAGTGAGTTGATTTTGATGTTTGCTTGATCATGGCCTTTGAAATCCTTGTTTGTAGTTATATTATGTTGTTTGTGATTGTTTGTGTCTATGTCTGCTTGTGGTTCATGCTCATGAGCTTATTTGGTTAAATGCTTATTTCACATAATCTCACTTATACACCAATCTCTCCACAATAGGTTCTTGATAACTTGCTTAAGCTTGTGTTAGTTTGTCATTTTGTTTATTCATGCTTCTCTGATTCATTTTGAGACTTTTATTAGCTTGTGCTTCTTTGTACTTTGCTTGTAAGCCTTTGGACTAGCCCTTTTTCATCTACTCACTTGACTGAGTTGTTAATCCACTCTGTGTATTGTGCCATTCTTCACAAGCCTCTAACTTGCTCATCACTTGAGCTTGTCCTGAGCTTGTGGGCTTTTTGGAAAGCCCAATGAGTGGACTTGTTGAATCAACCCTCCATTTGGTCTTGAGAGCTTATCCTCAGGGCTTATTTTAGCCCTGCAATAGCCATTAAGGTCTGCTTGGTCCTGAGCTTGTTTGGAATTGCTTATTTGATTGTTGCAGCTTATTAGTGAGTTAATTTGCATGATTTAGTTTGTTCTAAGTATATATAACTTGTTAGTATCTTGTTGTACCACTGGTTCTCATTACATAGCTTTCCTAGTAGCTTTTAATCCCATTTAAGCTCTAAAAGCCACTGTTGGAACATTAAGCTTGCATCAAGCTCATTTTTTAGTTCCATAATTGTTGTCTTCACAAAACTTCCATTTTTTCAGTTGTTTAATAGCTTGGTAAAAAGAAAAATAAAAAATCATCAATATAATTTTAGCTTCTATTTAAGAAGCTTTAGCTTTATAATTTATTTTCTAATTTTTCTATTAAGTACTTAGTGGTTTTTATATTTTTCCTAGGTTCCAGATATCAAATAGTATTTGTATAACAATTTTCATATTTTTCTATTTTCATTTGGTAATTATAATAATTAATTTTAGTTTATTTAGTTTTAATTAAAAAATCAAAAATAAAATCATTTAGTGTTTAATTTTAATCTCTAGCATCTTTTTATATTTTTTCTAGCTTTTATTAATTATAAAGTATTTTTAGAAAATAGTTTCTTAATTACTGTTCATATTGTATTATTTATAATTAAATTAGTTTAATTAGCTTTTAATTAATAATTAAGTAAATAATTTCTAAAATAGTTTATTCATAAGTTTAGGAACTTTTTATAATTTTTAGGACTCCTGTAATTATTAAGTAGTTTTATAAAAAGTTTGATAATTATCTAAATTAGTTTAGTATTTATTTTGATTTAAATTAGTTTAATTAGTAATTAGTAATTAATTAATATTAAATAATTAAAAAGTCTAAAAAAATATTTTTCTTTTTCTTAAAATTTTCTTTTGTCATTAGAATCTTAGAAAAGTAATTTTAATAACCGTAGGATTTTATTTTCTCCCGTTTCATTTTTTTATTTTGCCCGTTTGCGTTTCTTTTAAATTAAAACGCACATTTTTAGATTTAACTCACATTTTTAGGTTATCTGATTATCAGTAATTGTTCATATAGTGTTTTTAAGCTATTCTCAATCATAATCTCTTAGTGTAATCATAATAATCAAAATCCTGATCTTTCTGTTAAATCACCCGATCACAAGCACGTTTAAAATCCATTCACACATCGTCGGGACATAACGACCCGGGAATACCCTATACTCCTTGGTTAGTCACTACCCTGGACCACCTGGTTTTAATCAAAACCAATATGTCCAAAACCGTAACCAAAACCAAAATCGAATGAATGAACCAAGGTTTTCAAAACCAAGGGAATTTCAATCAAGGTCACGGTTTTCAAAATCAAAACCAAGGTTTCCAAAATCAAGGTTTCCAACATCAAGGAAATTTTAATCGAAACCAAGGTCACGTTAGCTTCAACCAAGGGTATTTCCATGGAAATAACAACCAAAATCAAGGAAATTTCCAACACCAAAATCAAGGAAATTACCAAAATCAAGGTCCCAACCAAAACAATCGTGCTCAAAATGTTCCTAACAATCAAACTCAAGCCATTGTTCCAACTGGGCCTTCATCTGACGAGTTGTTAAAGCAATTCATGAAATCCCAAGAAGAAATGAACAAGTTGTTGGTCAGCCAGATTTCTGAAATCAAGAAATCTTTAAATGATCGACCCTCGGGCTCAGGTACTTTACCTAGCAACACGATCGCTAATCCGAGGGGCGATGCTAAAGCGATCACAACCAGAAGTGGGGCTTCATATAATGAACCCGCGATTCCTACTACCTCTTCTTCCTCTCCTCCAAAGGTAGTGGAACGTGAACCTGAGGTGACAACGGACAAGGTGCAATCTCCTAGCTCACAAAGTACCGCACACGTCCATCCTCAGGTTATTCCAGAAACCAGATGCAAACCTGGAGTTGTCTTTGATCCACCAGAAACTCCAGTTGACAACCCTAAATCCAAAACTTCTATTCCTTACCCATCACGTCTCAATGAACAAAAGCTCCGTGAAAAAGCTAGTCACCAAATGGATAAATTTTTCCAAATCTTTCAAGATTTGCATTTTGACATAAGCTTCGCGGATGCTATCATCTTGATGCCTAAATTCGCATCGACAATCAAAAATTTGTTAAGTAATAAGGAAAAGCTATTTGAAATGGCTAGAACTCCTCTGAATGAGAACTGCTCAGCAGTTCTTTTAAAGAAGCTTCCCGAAAAGCTTGGAGACCCCGGAAAATTTCTAATTCGATGTGTTTTTCCGGGTATGGTTGAATGTTTCGCCTTGGCCAATCTTGGTGCTAGCATTAACCTTATGCCATATTCTGTGTGGAAGAAACTTTCTCTTCCCGAACTTACTCCTACGTGCATAACTCTTGAGCTTGCCGATCGTTCAATCTCTCGTCCACTTGGCATTGCTGAGGACGTATTCGTGAAAGTAGGAAAGTTCCAATTCCCAGCCGATTTGTGATTGTTGACTTTGATGCCGATTCAAGGGTTCCTCTAATTCTTGGAAGAGGATTCCTTAGAACGGGCCGTGCTCTCATCGATGTTTTTGATCAAGAGATTACACTACGTGTGGGTACGGAAGCAATCACTTTTAACCTCGATCAAACTTCCAGGTACTCCTCAAATTATGACTCTAAAGCGGTTAACCGAATAGATGTCATTGATGTTGCTTCTGAGGAGTACGCTCAAGAAGTTCTTGGTTATTCTGATGATTATCTAAGTGGTAATCCCACTCCATCTTCTCATCCTATAATCGCCAATTCTACTCCTTCCCTCACTCCGTTTGAGGGAAGTGACTTCATCTTTGAAGAAATTGAGGCCTTTATCAAAAGTGATTCAATTCCCGTTGGAGTTGATAACCAAGAGATTGACCCTGAGAGGGATATACTTCTCCTTGAGAAACCATTAAACGAAGATCCCTCTCCTCTTCCTGTTCTACCACAAACACTTCATAAAGAGGAAATCAAATATGTTGAGAAAACTGATGATTTTCCTGAGGTCGAGCTCAAAGACTTACCACCTCATCTCTAATACGCATTTTTGGAGGGTAACGATAAATTACCCGTCATAATTGCGAAAGATTTAAGTGATGAGGAGAAAACTGCGCTCATAAAGGTTCTAAAGTCACACAACCAAGCAATTGCTTGGAAACTCTCCGACATTAAGGGTATTAACCCGGAATTTTGTACACACAAAATCTTGATGGAAGATGACTTTAAAGCCGCAGTTCAACATCAAAGGAGGGTAAATCCAAAAATTCACGAAGTAATCAAACAAGAGGTTCTAAAAGTTCTTGATGCTGGATTGATTTACCCTATCTCTGATAGTCCTTGGGTGAGTCCCATTCATTGTGTTCCTAATAAGGGTGGCATAACTGTTATCACGAATGAGGAAAACGAGTTGATTCCAACTCGATTGGTTACGGTTTGGCGTGTATGTATAGATTATAGAAAGCTCAATGAAGCCACCCGTAAAGACCATTTTCCTCTACCCTTCATGGACCAGATGCTCGAGAGATTAGCAGGGAATGAGTACTATTGTTTCCTGGACGGTTTCTCGGGTTATTTTCAGATCCCCATTGATCCACAAGATCAAGAAAAAACTACCTTCACGTGCCCTTATGGAACTTTTGCCTACCGTCGTATGCCATTTGGCTTATGCAACGCTCCTGGCACGTTCCAAAGGTGCATGATGTCAATATTTTCCGAAATGATCGGGAAAACAATGGAGGTATTCATGGATGACTTTTCGGTCATTGGGGATTCGTTCCAATCTTGTCTCTCCCACTTGGAAAATATGCTAAAACGTTGTGAAGACACAAATTTGTGTCTCAACTGGGAGAAGAGCCATTTTATGGTCAAAGAGGGCATTGTCCTCGGCTATAAAATTTCCAAGAACGGGATTGAGGTTGACAAAGCCAAAGTTGATGTCATCGCAAAATTACCTCATCCCACTACCGTCAAAGGTATTAGGAGCTTTTTGGGTCATGCCGGTTTTTACCGTAGATTTATTCAAGATTTTTCCAAAATCGCCCGGCCTATGACTCATCTCCTCGAGAAGGATGCTCCTTTTATCTTCTCACCCGAGTGCATTGAAGCTTTTGAAACTTTGAAGAAAAAGCTTACTGAGGCACCGATTCTAGTTTCCCCCGATTGGGACTTGCCCTTTGAACTTATGTGTGATGCTAGTGATTATGCAATAGGGGCAGTCTTGGGGCAACGCAAATCAAAACACTTTCAGCCGATACACTATGCGAGCAAAACAATGACCGAGGCTCAGAATCATTACACCACCACTGAAAAAGAATTATTAGCAGTGGTGTATGCCTTTGAAAAATTTTGGCCATATTTGATATTGACCAAATGCATAGTGTATACGGACCACTCGGCTTTGAAGTACCTCTTTGCAAAACAAGATGCAAAGCNGGGCAGTCTTGGGGCAACGCAAATCAAAACACTTTCAGCCGATACACTATGCGAGCAAAACAATGACCGAGGCTCAGAATCATTACACCACCACTGAAAAAGAATTATTAGCAGTGGTGTATGCCTTTGAAAAATTTTGGCCATATTTGATATTGACCAAATGCATAGTGTATACGGACCACTCGGCTTTGAAGTACCTCTTTGCAAAACAAGATGCAAAGCCGAGATTACTCCGTTGGGTTCTCCTCCAGCAAGAATTTGATATCATAATTCGTGATAAAAAAGGAGTTGAGAACCTAGCTGCTGATCATCTCTCCCGTTTGGAAAACCCCCACCAAGATGTCTTCGAGAATAAGGAAATTAATGAAACCTTCCCTCTCGAGAAACTCAATGTGGTTAACTTTCGTGGAGATTCTATTACCCCATGGTTTGCCGATTTTGCAAACTACCATGCGGGTAACTTTGTTGTGAAAGGGATGTCGTCCCAACAAAAAAATAAATTCTTTAAAGATGTAAAACATTATTTCTGGGACGACCCATACTTGTTTAAAATCTGCGCGGATTAAGTCATCCGGCGATATGTTTATGGTCAGGAAGCCAATGACATTCTCAAGGCTTGCCATGCTGGTCCCGCGAGGGGCCACCATAATCCAAACTACACCGCCAAAAAGGTGTTTGATTCGGTATTTTATTGGCCCACGATATATAAGGATGCCCAAGAATTAGTCAAATCTTGTGACACTTGTCAACGTCATGGGAATCTTTCACAAAATAATGAAATGCCACAAAATGCAATTCAAGTTTGTGAAATCTTTGACGTATGGGGCATTGATTTTATGGGGCCATTTCCGTCATCTCATGGAAATAAGTACATACTCATGGCTGTTGACTATTTGTCAAAATGGGTTGAAACGAAAGCTTTACCCACCAATGATGCCCGAGTAGTTGTGAAGTTTTTAAAAGCACTTTTTGCTCGATTTGGAACTCCACGTGCTATAATTAGTGATCGTGGTACGCATTTCTGCAATGAAAAATTTGATAAAGTCATGAAAAAGTATGGTGTAACCCACCGCCTTTCTACTGCGTACCAACCACAAACAAGTGGACAACTAGAAGTTTCCAATCGAGGCATTAAAAGAATTTTGGAAACGACCGTAGGTGAAAATCGTGCCTCCTGGTCGAACAAATTAGATGATGCACTTTGGGCTTTTCGTACTGCATACAAAACACCCATTGGGTGTATGCCTTACAAGCTTGTGTACGGAAAAGCTTGCCATCTACCGATTGAGCTTGAGCACAAAGCCTACTGGGCCCTCAAGCATGCAAACTTTGACCTCCAAACAGCTGGTGATCATCGCAAAGTGCAGCTGAATGAATTAAATGAGCTGCGCAATCAAGCATACGAGAATTCTTTGATCTATAAGGAGAAGACAAAAAAGATTCATGACTCAAAAATCAAGAACCGCGCTTTTAACGTTGGTGATCGAGTCCTTCTTTTCAACTCACGGTTGAAGATATTCTCTAGGAAGCTTAAA
Organism: Artemisia annua; assembly: GCA_014162995.1. Classification (NCBI taxonomy): domain Eukaryota; kingdom Viridiplantae; phylum Streptophyta; class Magnoliopsida; order Asterales; family Asteraceae; genus Artemisia; species Artemisia annua. The sequence continues at coordinate 68,411 of LBNU01037730.1, forward strand.
ACCCGCTGGACTGGACCATTCACTATTGCCAAAGTTTATCCATATGGCACTGTCGAGTTATCTCAAAATGACAGTCCAAATTTCAAAGTGAATGGGCATCGGTTAAAACACTACTTTGGAGAGGACATACCACCCATGGTTATCCCAGATCTCCAAACTTTCCCCAAGGACCAATGAATTCAGGGATCGAGTCAAGCTAGTGACTCGGTGAACAAAAACATTAGCTCAACATAGGTTTTCACCCATGTCTCTGACTTCTTTCTCTTTTCTAACACCTAGTGTGGGGGAGTTGCCCCTGCTGTTGTATATAAGTTTTCAAAAAAAAAGAAAAAAAAGTGTGTATATAATTGGTTCCACACTTAGCTAGAAATGTTATCTTTTACATTCTAAATGTCGGCATAATGGCTGAGACTTTGAATATTGAGGACAATATTCAATTCTAAGTGTGGGGGAGGGAATTCTGGCGAATTTGATCATATATTTACCTTCTAGTGCCCTAATTCCCCCATTTTGGCCAAATTTTTTTTTGGTATGAGTGCTTTGCACTAACACGACAAATGGTTATCAGTCCACCATTTCTAACCCACAGAAGGTCTGGCTAATCCAAGAGCAAACGGCTCTTGGTAAAGATATCTCAAATCCGTTTATGGCTTATAATTTGCCAAAAATTTTATGGAATTCAACTCACCATATCTTTAATAGTGAAGAGTTGGCTAGCCCACAAGGTTATGGCTTGTGGTAAAGGCAGTGGAAAACCATAATTGGTAATCAACTCACCAAGATGATGACTGAATTCCATCAAAGAGTTGGCTAGTCTAGAAGCAAACGGCTTCTGGTAAAGACAAATCAAATCCGTTGATAGCTTATGGTTTGCTCAAAATCATATGGTTATCAGTGTACCATAGTTCTTACTTGAACTGGAACATTTGGCTACTCCAAAAGTAATGGCTTTTGGTAAAGAGAATTCAAATCCATTAAATTTTCATAAAAGATTGCTAGGGACTAGCAATAGTTTAGTGTGGGGGATTGATGAGTGTGTAAATACTCATCATTTTTGTCGTATCTGAACTGCCAAAACATCCAAAAACACTCAAATGTGCATCAAAATACTGAAAATATCCCAGGGATTGTGTTTTATATGTTTCAGATGCAAAATGATTGAAAACAGATGAAAACCGAACAAAGTTTGCAAAATTGGCAGTTTCAGTCCCTCATTTTTCAAAACTTGTCAAATTCAGTCCCTAGGCATTTGTTTTGTAAGAAAAGTCACCAAAGGTCCTTTTGAAATCACAAGTTGTCATAATTAATCCTTTAGTGAAAAGTTTCAAAAGTTTACAAGTTTGGTTTTGTACTTTCAAAGTTGGCAAACATGGTCCCTGGGAATTTAAAAAAAATGGAAAATATCTTTTGTGGTCCTTGTGCTATTGAAGCTTGTCATAATTGGTCCTTGGTTGTGAAGTTTGGAGGATTTGCAGTTTAGCCCCTCAAGTTTTGGGATTTGGCAACTTTAGTCCCCGGAAGTTCAAATAGTGACCCTTGTGGAATTTTGAGTTGGCAATATTGGTCCTTATTGGAAACTTTGGAAAAATGGCAGTTTTGGTCCCGGGAATTTTCAGTTTCTACACATTTAGTCCTTGGGCTTATACATTCTACAACCAAACGCACCCTTGTTATTTTTATTAACCCAAAACCAAACTTAACCCAAAACATAAAAACACCCCACCTTTTACAAATCCAACCCAACACAAACACAAGCCCAACACAAAAACAAGCCCACCCCCTTTTTTATTATACCAGGGTCAAACGAGGTGGTCAAACCCACCCTTCCCCCTCAAAACCACTTCACCTCCATTACCAGGCTCACGTGACCACTGCAAAACCACCCACTCCCCTCATCATCACCTCTAATCACTGCCACCCCACTACAAATCACCACAGTCCAAATAATTTCACCCCTAAGCAAGTTATCAGATGTTATAGCTATGATGAGCAATTTGGCGCCAAAATCAATTAATGGTCAAGGTTAAATTTTAATCATCCAAAGGCTGAAATTGTTGCTGGGAAAAGACAAAGGGGTGCCCTAAACCCTAAAAAGTGCTATAAAAGGGTGCATTGTAGCAATTGAAGGAGAGTAGTTTTTAGCTTATTTTAGTTATTGTCGAATTAATGTTATTTAAATTTCTAAGTGTTAGTTTTAATATCAAAGCTGTAATCTAAACTCTCTTAGTGTAATTCAGAGCTTCTCTAATAAAAAATTTCAAGTTTATCAGTTTATCTCCAAGTTTGCAGTTATTTTGTGAATTTCTTATTTTGGTTCAAGAGATGTTAAAATGTTATTTTCAAGTTCATTTTAGCTTATTTAGGTGAGTTTTAAGCTTTAAGAAGCTTAGGAGTCATTTACATAAACTTTCATTCAAGAACTTAAAAAAATAGAATTAAATAGGTGAAAAATAAAAAAAAAATCAAGAAAGGAAGAAGACAAAGCCGGAGCACTGTGAATTTGGGATGGAGCTGGTTTAGAACTCCAAAGGGAGTAATAGGAAGGTGATGTTGGTCCTTGGTATCTTTGTGCTTGCTCAGGACCATTTGTAAGACCACAATTCCAAATTTTTCATTCTACTGTAGCACTACTTAAATAGAGCCTGTTATCTGTAAATTTTAGCTTAATCTAGTCTATTATTGCTATTTAGATAAGTTTTTATCCATATCTCATGCTTGTATCAAGATCTCATAAATTTCCCTTTTAACTGATAAAATGGCTTCATGCTTAATTATGGTTAAATGTTGTTGAATGTCTGTGTATTTGATCTTAAAGGAACCTACTCCAGTAGTATATGCTATATAGAATCAGAGATTTGGCCTGAATCATTATATGCTTAAAAATTCATGATTTAACTAATTTTAAGGGTTGTTTGGTTTAAAAGATTAAACTGTGCTCTTGTTGATTTTGGTTGTCAATTTTGGCTAAGATATATTGCATAGGACATAATTAGTTCATTTGAGACATAAAATCAGTAGGTTTAGTTAAAAAAAGTCAAAAGTGCCTTTTAATCTCCATATTCATTAACTATGGGTAGCATTAGGTTGTAGAATCAGTCACATAGGAGCATAAGTACTTATATTAACTTAAATTAGTTTAATTTCAACTTAAGACATCATAAGTAGTTAATTAGGATCTGTGTATATTCATTTTAGTCAACTTAGTTAAAAATCTCAATAAGTCAAAAAGTTTGCAACTTATAAAATGGAAAGATTTTCCAAGGCCACCGTATGGTTAAATGTGGATTGAAATTGGTTAATTATTGCTATTTTGAGTTATTTGCTTGCTTGTGAATCTGAATCAAGAAGAAAAGTGGGCTTTGGAAGTTGTTTGCTTATTAATAAGTCCTTACTAAGTTGCATGTTTGGTCACTGACCTCCCCTGCACCACCATACTCACTGTTTTGACCCATTTTTCTCTAGGCCATTTCTTGCTCATTAATTGACCATTTTTCTTGATAATTGGTGATTTGAATAGCTTGGCAGCCTGTCTTGTTTGATTCATATTTAGTTTGGCCTGTATTGCTTATTAGTTGTGCTTATTTTGCTCATCTTGTTGCTCATTTGCTTCTGTTTCATTGCCACATCTGTGGCAATTAAGTGAGTTGATTTTGATGTCTGCTTGATCATGGCCTTTGTAATCATTGTTTGTAGTTATATTATGTTGTTTGTGATTGTTTGTGTCTATGTCTGCTTGTGGTTCATGCTCATGAGCTTATTTGGTTAAATGCTTATTTCACATAATCTCACTTATACCACTATGCCAAAAATGACCTTTCGTCACACATGGTCGTTTTTGAACGGTCACACTGTGACATTTTTACGTGACTAAAGGTACCAGCGTTAAATAAACAACCACACTTGATCCGATTTGTGTGACCATTTCATAAAATATTTGTCACGCATTTTTGTATATATGTGACTAGAGGGTAACTGGTAAATATTTTTCCATCATTTAGTCACGTTTAAAAAAGAGAGAGATGTCACATTTTAAATTCAATATGGGTAACTAAATTCAGCAAAGAATAGAAGTCACGTTTATATAATGTGTGCAAACTTGACTAATAAATATTTAGCCACATACACAAGTACTTCGTGTGACCATATATCTTCTTGGTCAAGCACTGGTCAATTGTGTGACATATATTTGTCACATATGTATAATTTAATAGCGATGACTAATGTTTCAAGCTGATTTGCATCGGTACACACATCCAATTT
>LBNU01037731.1:7411-55427 GCA_014162995.1 Artemisia annua
CTTTTAATTACAAAATTATTTTTTCTTTATTATCAAAACCTTTTTTTAAAAAAGTATGAAAATTTTATAAGTTTTACATTGACGAGAATTTTATAAATTTTTATTATAATTAAGAAAAATTTATAACTTTTAAATTACAAAACTTATTATAAACTTTTTTTAAAAATACAAAATTTTATAAACTTTTACATTTACGAGAATTTTTATAAATTTTTAAAATGGTTGGAACGGGAAATAAAGTTCACGTACCAAAACGGTACATTAGTGAAAGTACGTAGCTATTGTACGGCCTAATCCCAAAAGTCTTATATGCCACGTTGGACTTTAGCCGGTTTTTCAAAAGTTTAGCCGGTTGCCAGTAAAATTTGTGCAAAATGGAACAAAACAAAAAAGTAGACAACATTAAGTGGAACGGAAATAAGTTCACGTACCAAAACGGTACATTAGTGAAAGTACGTAGCTATTGTACGGCCTAATCCCATGATTAATTGATAACTTATCTTCAATGTAACATGGAAGATCTCAAGGTAAAAAACCTTGAAAAAGCTGCTAAAATTCGTATTAGGGTTTCTCTCTAAAAAGGTCCACACTAATGACTAAAAATTGTGAGAATATATATAGAAAAACAGATCTGACGGCGTTACGTTGTAGCTGTGACGCCGTCACCTTGCCGTGTTTAGGGTTTCTTGATGGCCTTCTTGACGCCGCCCCCCTTTAATCTCCCAAAATCCGTTCTGGCTTATCAAGGCTTGACGGCGTCACATACAAGCTTGACGCCGTCATGGGTACTAGCACTTTGTCGAATTCTTCACTTTTATGCTCCAAAAATGTCCAAAATGCTTCCTTTTCCAGAATTTCTCTCCAAAGTACCTAAAATGACAAAAGGAACGATTTAGGGCAATAATTGATCAAATAAATACGATTTAGGGCTTAAATGACCCCCGAAAAGCGGTACGCTTTTCGCCTTATCATTGGTGAAGGAGATTGATGCGCGTGATGTGTCGTTGCGGTTTAGCAGTGTTAATGCCTACTCAAGTTTTACATTTATATTTAGCCAACTTATCAATAACACACACACTTAACGAGCAGTGTACCCAGTCAGTTTGTATATAATGGTAAGTAGAGTGTCGATCATTAAGAGTGGAACGATTTATCTAATTAACCTTATAAGTATTTTAATATCCTAAGTTAGTTTTACAGCCTAATCTAACGCAAGGGGGTTCAGCCTGAGAGAATGGCATAGATTGGTTGAGTTAAACAGTAAATTAAACTAATGAGCACGAATCAGTGAATAGCATACACGTACACAAATAGATAATAGGAACTATAAAAAGACCTGTCCTGATAATTAAGTAGCTTTTCACTTGTTTTATTGCTAGTTTTATATGAAGTGTATGTAATTAAATCTTTCTCGTTGGCTCTAATCACATCGGCGGGTCCACCCTTAATGATAACTTATGACTATCCTATTCATCCAAAGACGTCAGATTAAATAGGCGAGGAAGGGGTATGGCAGCCCAAGCAAAGCTCAGCTAGACACAGAGGTTATCAAAGCACTAATATAAGTCACCAAAGACATCATCATATAAACTTTAATTGATGGGAAAGCAATTTTAAGAGGTATGTATGATTTTCCGTAGTCACATACATATGCCCATCTATCCTGATGAATTAAAGTGTACTATTACAATAAAACAAAACTACTTAATGAATTAAATACATGCAGGACCTTCTTACAGCTCTAATATCTTCGTTTGGGGTGTGTCTTGTGTTGCTTCTTCGACTGAACTCGGCTCCTTAGGGTTATGTTGCACACAAAATTCGTCTAGGTCTTGGGGTATTTATAGTTTCTGTCTTAGGGTACGATGCGGCGCATGTAATGAGCAGATGCGGCGCATTTACTTAACTTCGCGTGGGGTCCAAGATTAATATATTCTGGAATATTCGTACACCGTCTTCAGATGCGGCGTAACTTGAATCTTTATGCGGCGCATGTCCTTCAGTATCTTGGATTGTATCTGGTGAAGTCTTGATAGTGATACGCCGTATGTCAGAAGTATAATGCGGCGTATCTGGAGTAGAACAAGCTTGATCTTCTTCGTTGACCAAGGTTTCATAAGCAGCGCATGGTAGAATTCCATGCGGCGCATTCTTCAAAGTCAGGCAATGGTCTTCGAATTCATCTAAGTATGATATTGCGGCGTATCTGTTGAGAGAGATACGGCGCATCTTCTGGATTTCAGTAGACTTTTGACATCTTGCTCGTTTTGCTCCATGATTTGTCCAAAATCGCCAAGTTTCATCTATTACCTGTTTTTACCTGAGAATCACTAAAGTAAACATTAAAGTACCAATTCTCATACATAATAAACTAAAACAAGTCAAATAAATAGGATAAATGATGATAATAATATGTACTTATTTGAGTTCAGCAGAGATCCTAGGGAGGAGGGCTAGACGGGATAGAAGATCCTTTAGCTAGAGGTCTATTAGAAGTATCACTATTTCTAGGTAAAGTTCCTTGCTTAGTCATTTGGTTAAAATTTTCTATCTTACGTCCAAGATACTTATAACCAGGTAAGGTAATATCCATAGTATATTCCGAGTAAAATCCTAATATGTAGTTTAAGAAACTAAGTATAGGTGGACTAAAATCCTCAAATGATTTATTCCTATTTCTTATAAGTAAAATTTAGAATTTCTAAATCGATAGCCTATTAACCTAATCCTTTAATGTTTCTAAATTGCTCCTAAAGATTCCTTAAACTTAATTTTGTGACTAACTCTTATCCTCGATATTTATTATGTAATATTCTAATATAAGCTAAGTCCGTCTTATCGTAATGTCTTTCTTACCTATCGGGGTATAGGTTTTTCTCTAGTTTGGTTTCTAATCTATAAAAATCTCCAAGATTTTATATTCTTATTTTCTATTTCCTCAACGATTTCTTAGGGATAGTCTATCTCGGTGATTCAAAGTATCCTATATCTATTCTTACGTTTTCTGTGAAACCAAACCACACCAAACCGCCGGTTCAGTGTTGAACCGCAGTTTGCTGTCAACTTCTGGAATTTTTTTTTTAATTTTTTTATTGTTGTTTATGTACTTTAATTTGCTTAAGTTTGTTTAAGTATTTATTTGGTTAGTTTGTTTAAATAGTTTTAGATGTTTATTCATGTTTTCTTGTTTAGGTAGTATAGTTTTTATTAACTAACCCCTAATGTTTGTTTTGGATTTCTTGTTTATAAATGTTTTAGTTTATTTTTAGTTATGGATTCGCCTAGTGAAGTTTCGGCTTATTTGGACAATTTGGAAACGGAATTAATGGATGTTGGAGATGTTTTGGCAAGAATGGAGAAAATGGTTGATGTGGAGAAAGTGGAATTGCAAGCTAAAGGAAAAGATGTTGAACTTATGGAATGTGAACCGGAAAAGCCACGGGTGATCACTTTCACTCGAGCTAAGTTAAGGGAGTATGATGAGCCTAGTATGAGGTATTCCACGCCTTGTGGAATTGAAGGTTTTGGAGCTTGGGATGCGGAGTGCAATATTGGACAAAGTGAAAGCTATGTGACCTATGCATTTTATGAGAAATTTGGAGATGGAAAGTATGATGTGGATAAGTACAATAGAAGGATAGCAAGGGATGTTAAAATTGACATCCATGGTCACACTTTTACTATGGACTTGATTGTGGATGAATATGAAGATACTACGGACCCTTCCGTTGTGTTTGGAAGGAATTTCTTGGTAGCAACCTAGTGTACTCTTGATTTTGGTTTATGAGAGATGCAACTTAAGATTGGGGAATTGCAAGATGATAAGGATATTGATTGGTTGATTGAGCAAATGGAAGAGGCTTGTGAAAATGAAGATGGTACTTTAGGGAGCATGGAAATAGTCAAGATGGGAAAAGCTTCTCGTCTGAAACAAAAAATTCCCCCATTCAAAGTTCTTATACCTGCACCATCATCACTACCACACCCAACTACACTACTCAAGGGAGAAAGTTCTTCCAATCCAACAACCTCACCAAAAGAAACACCACCCAAAGAAACCATTGATGAAGCCAAATGTGTGGAAGAAATCACTACAAAATTTAAGGAATTACTTAATGAGAAACCCATACTCCATGTTTTGGAGCACTATGCTCATTATAGGAAACTATTTGATGATATTTCGGTTGAAAATATGAGGTTTGATAAGAAAAGTGTTATTGAGGAAGAAAAAAAAGTTATGTAGAAAGGTTTGCCTAATAAGAAGGAGGATCCGGGAAACTATCTTATCCCACTCAAAGTTAATGGAACCACCGCATTAAATGCCTTGGCCGACACCGGGGCAACTGTGAGTATCATGCAATATAAACTTTATAAGCTTTTGGAGTTAGGAAGAGCTTGTCCTTCTAATGATGTTTTGTTGATGGCGGACAATACCATGGCTAAAGCCTATGGAAAAGTGAAGAATGTAAGGCTACAAATAGGTTTCCAAACCTACTTATGTTACTTCTTGATCTTACATGTGCCCATTGATAAGGAGATGCCTATGTTGGTTGGTCGTTCATTTTTGAGTACATGTGGAGCCGTAATTGATAATGGTAAAGGGACAATGGAGATTGATGATGGAGTTGCTAGGAGAATTTATCATGCTAAGAAAAGGAACAAGATCCTAGCGGATGAGGAATCGGATGAGGAAGATTGGTTGGACATGTTTGATATTGGCCATGATAGTGAAGGAAACCCGAAATATGGAATAACCGCACCGTCCTTAGAACATATTGATAACATCAAATAAGTCCTTGATTTAAGTGTTAATTTCCCCCTTAATTACTCATCTTTTGTAATTATATGTTAGGATATATACTCTTATTCGTTTATATTCTGTTTCATGGCAAAGATGAGCAAAGGAACGAAGAAACACGGAAATGGAAGGACTAAAGAGAAAATATGTGAAGTATGCGGATTCTGCACCAACTACGGCGTAGAGGTTTCATCTACCAACGCCGTAGCAAGTACTTATGAAGACTATGGCGTAATGATCTATTTAAGGGCTCTACGGAGTAGCCACTCTCCACCTACGACGTAGACCCCAAAATGAGGCAGTAAAGAACTCACGTGGCCAAAGAAGAAGTTACGGCGTAGTTTCCCAAATAACTACACCGTAGAAGCTACTAAGGAAGAAACTATGCCCGTAGCACTTGATCAAGCTACGGCGTAGTTGAGATTAACAAAGGCTACGGCGTAGCAACTCATTCAGCTACGCCGTAGCAAAGTCGGGCCTATAAATACCAGCCCTAATTCCGAGTTTATTTATTCACTTTTCACCAGACAGAAGTTGGGAGAAACTCAGGGAGCAGGAGGAACGAAGTTCAATCTGCATACAAGTCATTTCCAAGGGAGAATTCACACACCAATCATAAGTTTATTCATTCCTTTGATTTGTATTCGATTCATGTTTACATTTGTGATATTAAACTCTTGTTTTACTGCAATTATGAATATGAGTGGCTAAACACCTTTTGGTGTTAGCCTTGTTATGAAATTGTTATTGTTATTATTTAGTTTTCTATGCATCTATTATCGTCTTGTTTGTATACTTTCTTGGCTAGTCTTAGGACACTCTAGTTTTGGTAGTGTTGAGTATTGGTAGTTCCTTGAAGGCTTGGTGAATTAACCCTAGGACCCAAGCCAATGAGGATGTGACTTGGTGATAGAAATATCATCATACATGTGCGAATTGACCCTAGGACCACCTACCAATGCGATATGCTTAAAGAAGTTAGAGGGGGTGTAAGATGTAACCAATACCCGCATCCCGCTAGACTTGTCCAAGTTAGTAGAGGTACTTAATGACTCTTGCATCTTCGTAGGTTCACGTCGACCGATGAACTCTCGTCTTTACAATAGGCGGGAATAGGACAAGGTGTAAGATAGATTTAGGTGATTTAACCCTCTGATCCTAATTGTGTATAACCCCCAGACGAAACGATAGGATGCACTTGATAGAAAACTAATCATAATAATAAAAAGAGTAGTAATTAAGTTAACACTGCTTCTCCCTACTGATTCTCTCCTATTTATTTACTTGTCTTTTGTTATTTACTTTTATTAGTTAATTAATCTCTACAATCATAAANTAATTGTGTATAACCCCCAGACGAAACGATAGGATGCACTTGATAGAAAACTAATCATAATAATAAAAAGAGTAGTAATTAAGTTAACACTGCTTCTCCCTACTGATTCTCTCCTATTTATTTACTTGTCTTTTGTTATTTACTTTTATTAGTTAATTAATCTCTACAATCATAAACCCCCTTTTAAACATGACACTAAACTTAGATAGACTCCACACGCATAGCTCTTGGGACGACCTCGGCTTTACCAACTAGCTATACCTCACACGACCGGGTACACTGCCCGATAGTGCATTAGTTAGACCTTAGGTAAACGAGCAACTTATAAATTATAAAACCTGGTCGGTAAAACCTGCATCAAGTTTTTGGCGCCGCTGCCGGGGAGCTATTAGGAATTTATTTAAGTTTTGCAATTTTAATTTTTATTTTCAGTTTCTCACGATCAGTTTTAAGTTTCAGGTACCATGGCTGAAGTTGACATTGAAACCCTCACGCTCGAGGAATATTTGGCTCTCACACGAGAAGAGCAAGGGCCTGGTTTGGTTAGGCCAGCTATTGGAGATGATGTGCAGTTCTAAATCAAGAATCAGTTCATAAGGGAATTGCGGAAAGACCCATTTTCGGGAAGCAAGATGGAAGATGCTCACGAACACATTGACAATGTTCTTTACATTGTTAGTTTTTTCAACATTCCGGGAGTATCTCATGATGCGATAATGCTCAGAGTATTCCCTATGACATTAACCGGAGGAGCCAAGAGATGGATCGACAGGTTACCAGTTGGGACTGTTAACACTTGGACTCTACTGAAGAAGCACTTCATTCTGAGATATTGCCCTCCTTCAAGGACGGCAAAACAGCTTGAAGACATTCACAATTTCAAGCAAGATGGGGATGAAACATTGTACCAAGCTTAGGATAGGTACAATGATCTTTTGTACAAGTGCCCTATTCATGATCTCAACAAGCAGCAAGTGGTCAACATTTTTTACAAAGGGATCAATATCTCCACCCGCCAAATGTTAGATTCTCAGGGACTGATCCCTGGAATGACCCCTGCTCAAGCCTTAAAGGCTATTGAAGACATGGTGGACCATTCTCAAAAGTGGCACGAAGGTGGAAGTAGTAGGAGCATTGCTGGAAATTCGGATGGAATTACCCTAATCGCCAACAAACTCGAAAGCTTGGGACGTGACATGAAGAAGCTCAAGGAGAATGTTCAAGATATCCAAGTTGGTTGCGAGATTTGTGAAGGACCTCATTTAGCTAAAGATTATCCTTTGAAAGAGGACGATGGAAAAACTGAAGAAGTGAAATATGGGGAAGGTAGACCATTCCAAGGGTACAATAGTAACGGTTATCGTACAGGGCCATCAGAATACAATCGGCCACCTTATGGGGAAAGAAGATCGAGTCTTGAAGAAACCATCAATAAGTACCTTGATGAGTCGAGAAAGAAACAGGAAGAGCAAGATCAATGGCTAAAAAACTTTCAAGAGGCCACTAACAAAAGCCTTATGAGCCATGATGAAACCCTCAAAAACCTTGGAGCTAAGATAGAGCTTTTTTCAAAAGACGCCAAGAAACAAAATGAGCAAGCTAAGGTTTGCATGGCTATACAAAGGATCAATGCATCTCCCGATACGGAATCTTTGCAACAAAGAAACAAATTACAGGATCCGGAGGAAACAATTGTCACAAAGGAAGATGCCACCCAAAACGAAGAGCTCAAGATTGTTACAATTCATCCAAATAATGGTCAACCTAAATCCAAATGGCCGGTTACACTTGAAACAAAGTACCATTGGTGTGTTGCCATTCCGGTGGAAAATCGGATATCCTACGACCTATGGCCATCATGCGACCCTGGTAATAAGCTTTGCGATGGGGGCGGCGATGAAGAAAGGTTGCGTGGGAATAGACATTTATGGGATTCAACTCTCGATCAATTTAGAAAGAATTTAAAATGGAGAGGGACGATATATTTTGACGAATGGGTACAAATCGTCTATGGTAAAGTTGATAGAGATAGGAAAATGAAAATTTGGGAAGAAGTTAATCGAGTTCACAATGACAGCCATTTCCCTAACAATGAAACCAAGGACACTCAAGTTAAAAAAGATCAAGTTATGAGTGGTAATGAAGAAACTAGCAAGGAGCATTGGTGTGAGAAGGTTAGAATACATCATGATAATGGAATATCATTTTGGGCATCATGCAATCCGTATGATGATGAATGCAATGGTGGATCTAGTAAGGAACGAATTGAGAATATGTCTTACTATTGGAGATCCACCAATGATGGTAAGAGGTGTGAACTACCATGGGTAAAAGGAGTAACTTTTAATGACTGGGTAAAAATTAAATATGGTAGAACTGACGCCTCAACTAAGGAGAGGATTTGGCAGGAGCACATGATGACATCAAATAAGTACATATTATTGTCATCATTTATCCTATTTATTTGACTTGTTTTATTACATTATCTATGAGAATCGATAATTAATTTTTTACTTTAGTAATTCTCAGGTAAAAACAAGCAATTGGTGAAACTTGGCGATTTTGGACAAATTATGGAGCAAAACAAGCAAGATGTCAAAAGTCTACTGAAATCCAGAAGATGCGCCGTATCTCTATCAACAAATATGCCGCAATATCATACTTAGATGAATTCGAAGACCATTGCCTGACTTTGAAGAATGCGCCGCATGGAATTCTACCATGCGCCGCTTATGAAACTTTGGTCAACGAAGAAGATCAAGCTTGTTCTACTCCAGATACGCCGCATTATACTTCTAACATACGGCGTATCACTGTCAAGACTTCACCAGATGCAATCAAAGACACTGAAGGACATGCGCCGCATAAAGAATCAAGTTATGCCGCATCTGAAGACGGTGTACGAATATTCCAGAATATATTAATCTTGGACCCCACGCGAAGTTAAGTACATGCGCCGCATCTACCTATGTCATGCGCCGCATCGTACCCTCGAACAGAAACTATAAATACCCCAAGACATATACGAATTTTGTGTGCAACATAACCCTAAGGAGACGAACTCAGTCGAAGAAGCATCACAAGACACACCCAAATCGAAGATATTAGATCTGTAAGAAGGTCCTGCATGTATTTAATTCATTAAGTAGTTTTGTTTTATTGTAATAGTTCACTTTAATTCATCAGAATTGATGGGCTGACATTGGCCACCAAACCGCACCCCTTAATATTGCTTTCCCATCAATTAAAGTCTATATGATGATGTCTTTGGTGACTTATTTTAGTGCATTGATAACCTCTGTGTTTAGTTGAGTCTTCTGGGCTACCATACCTGTTCCTCGCCTATTTAGCTGATGTCTTTGGATAAATAGGATAAACATAAGTGATCATTAAGGGTTTACTCGCCGATATAATGCGATCCAACGAGAAAGGTTTAATTATATACACTTCATATAGAACTAGCAATAAAACAAGTGACAAGCTACTTAACTATCAGGACAGGCCTTCTTCTGCTTCTAACTATCTATCTGTGTACGTGTTTGCTACGCGCTGATTCGTGCTCATTAGTTTAATTTACTGTTTAATAAAACCAAACTGTGCCAGTCTCTCAGGCTGAACCCCCTTTCATTACGATAGCTGTAAAACTAACTTAGGATATTAAAATACTGATTAGGATAACTAGATAATACGTTTCACTCTTAGTGATCGACACTCTACTTACCATTATATTCATACTGACCGGGTACACTGCTCGTTAGGTGTGTGTGTTATTGATAAGTCGGCTAAATATAAATTTAAAACTTGAGTAAGCATTAATACTGCTAAACCGCAATGACACATCGCGACCGCATCAGCACACGAGAAGTATGGATGACAAAGAGCACGAAGATTCTGAATAAGATAATGAGGATGGATATGAAATAAGGCCAAATGAGGATAGAGATCGGCAAATTCTCGACTTAATTGAAGAAAAGCTTGCTGACAACTGGTACAAAGATATGGAATTCGATGATGATGACCTTGAAGGAATAGTGGACTACCTTGAGTTACAAGGATAAGATGGGTTTATTGACATTGACGATGAAGCCTATGAGCAACGCAGATGTAAATTGCTCGGGATACCCTACAAGAAGCCACCACCTATTCTTACGGAAACATATGAGGTCATTAGGTATTCAGTTGGACCAGACGAAAAATTCACTAAGGTGGAAAGCCGAGATACAAAGGAATTCCTACGCACCCCTGCGAATGTTGCCTGGCTAAGACAACACTTAATGAAAGAAATGGACGAGCGTGGGCAAGTCCTTCATCAACCCACTTGAAGGACCTTGGCAGTGAGTCTAACTTAAAGACTCGATAATAAACAAAAGTGCTCTTTCGGGAGACAACCCGAATTATCCCTTTTTTATTTTCTTTTATTTTGTTGGTTTGGTATGTTTTGTTTTAATGATTTGCAGGTTCTATAGGAAGCTTTGTGTTAGGGGAACTCAATTTTGGACTTTTGCACCAAAGAAAATCCCCCAGGACTCAGCTACGGCGTAGCTCCAACCATTACTACGCCGTAGCAACCCCAGGTGTCAGTCTAGAGTAAGCAATTACGGCGTAGCAATACATTATGGTTACGCCGTAGCTTCCTTCTGTACCTAAAATTTTTTATTTTACAAATTATATTTTAACTTGTATTAGTTTCTAAATGAACTTTGTGGGTGTGTTCCCTGTAAACCCTCACGAGACTTCACTCGTCCACTTGGGATACCAAGTGGTTTAAAAGGCTTGTTGCATACGCTAAATGCAATCGTGATTCCTACGAAAGTGAGTTAGGATTTTTATTTTTCATTTATTTTTATTTATTTTTCTTTTTTAGGTTTTATACTTTTGGTAGTTGTGTGATTTCAGGGATTTGAAGTTTGCTCATTAGGCGAAGTGAAGGCACGTTTTCCAACATGATCCTTCTATCATTTTCAAGAGCAAATTTCAAGGAAGTTCTCGTTCCAATTCTACTTATTTCCTCTTTATTAATTATTTTATGTACAAAAAGGACTTTGTACAACTCAAGTGGGGGGACGGGAGTAGAATTATAACTTAAACTTTATGTTGCCCCATTTTTCTAGTTTATTTTGAAAAATTATGCCACTTTTAAAACTTTTGACATGTTTTTCCGAACCTAACTAGAATAGACCTTAGCCAAGCACATTAACCCTTAACACCATGGTGAGGTTTAGCCTATTTTAGTTTCCCCTGTTTTACCCCAAATCCACCAAAATTATGAGTGTGCCGGTAGTTTGTAAACTTTAGAACTTGGCCTTTACATCATTTTGAAACCATAAACGTGTAGTGTATTGAGATTCCTTGATATATTTGGAAGAAACTTTTTAAGAAGGCAATATTTTAGGATTATCACCCAAATAGCCTATATGTGTGTGTTTGTCGATTAGTCACATTGACTATTCGACCCCCGTGTTAAACCCTTTGTTGCACTCACCTTTAGTGCAAGATACCCCTAGATACACCCTTTTTGAGCCTATCCTTTCATTTCTTACCCATATTATTGTTTCGATACACCTATTCGCCTTAGCCTACCGTGTAGTCTTTGTTTATGGTTGGGAAGTTTCCACTTGTTCTAGTTTGAGGTTCAAGTCAAGAGATTCAAGAATCACACCTACGTTGAAGACCCATCTTTGAAGATCATGAGAAACCCACTATTGTTACATGTATAGTTCATCTCAAGTGGGGGGATATATATATTTGTTGTTATTAAAAAAAATGTGAAATTCTGTATGTAGATAGTTATCTTTGGTGCAACCTTGTATAGCACCGTATGTTAAGCTTTGAAAGAATTAGTATCGAAGAGGCCACTTCGGTCACATATGAAGAATGAAGTTGTTGGTTCTTAATCGCCAATATGAAGACCAAGTGAGGTGTCCATCATGACGTCCGCTAATGGCACACACTTGTTACATGATCCAATTCTTGCATTTTGAAGCTTGGACTTTGGATGAACGGCAAGTGGTAGCAACTCGGTTATAGGCTAAGACTATTTACTTTCTCTTTCTCTTTTACACTGTGGAAACCGTAGAGGGGGGTGAATACGTTTCCATTTAAAAACTTTAAAAAAACTTTTGTATCAAACGCCCGATCAAGTGTGACATAATATGAAAAGTGTCAACACTAGTCTTACAAGAACTAGAGATAATATAAAGCATTAAGTAGGGCATGTGACAATAACACAAACTTAAACATATTGTAAATAACATGCCATGACACAAAGCATAACTAACACAATATAAGCAACAAACTACACACGTATAAATGCTACGCAAGATATAAATGTAAAGTGGTAAATGCAGTCATAAACGTAAAGAGATAAGTAAAGAAAATGCAAACCCGGACACGGCGATTTATAGTGGTTCGGTCACGAAGTTCCTCTTCGCCCTACTCCACTCCCCGAGTACCCAACTTGAGTGTTACTTCACTAATCAACAAGCTCCATTCTCGGCGGAGAAAACCATACAACGTCGCTTACATTATTTTCCGACACTAAGCTAAATGTCGAGTACTAATCTTAGCTAGTACCAATCTACCACGATCTACCCGATCCACACAAATCACACAAGCTACAAGATCCACATGATCTACACTCGATCTACCCGATCTACTCACGATCTACCCGATCCTTACAAATCACACAATCAACACATCGTGCATGATTTACCCGATCTACCCATGATCCACTTGATCAACACACAAGCTCACCAGCTACAAGAGATCTCCAAGATCTCAACAAGATCACAATGATCCACTCTCATAAGACTAAACAAAAGATAATGACTACTTGATGTATATCAAGATACAACAAGCTTACAACAAGTAATGCAAGTGCACTACTCAATGACGCTAACACTTTGCATCTTCTTGATACTTTGTGTTCTTCTCTTGGACTATAAGAGGAATGAAAGTGATCACTTTAATGGATGATTGGATCACTCTAAAACAAACTAAGACTCTCTAAATGATCAAAGAAAGTGATCTAACTAAGGAGGGATTAGACTAGAGAAAAGTGGCTGAAAAAATCAAGTGGGAAGTGTAAAATGGTCCACTATTTATAGGCAAAGAGAAATTTGACCGTTATAGGGGGATGGCACCACTAATTGTCACACGGTACCACTAAATTTAGTGGTACCGTGGTACCGTCTGGGACAAAAACGCTCCCATTTTTGTTTTTAGTGGTGAAGGTTTATTTGGGGAAGTTTGGATCTGATTTGTGGGGAAAAATAGCTGTTGGATTTTTGAAATGATTTTTCAAAATAAAACATTTCTTTTTCATTCAAAAATAATTTGTAAAATATATTTTTGAAAAAATGTTTTGTCACATTAAAAATGTGAAGTTTAGAAAAATAAAGTCCTTTGATCATTTGTCAAGTAGTAGATTTGTTTGTCCATACCTTGAGTGATTTACGTCGAGATGGAAATCTACGACTTTGTTGAAGCATACTTGAGACGTCGAGAGGTGTTGATGTAAGTATGCATTGATGATTTATGTTTACAAGTAACTTTTGCATTTTACGTTATGCATTACAAGTTACATATTTGTCATTATTAAAACCGAAGAAACCGTTTAGTTTAAATATCGTAATATTTGCACTAACATTCTCCCCCTTTTTGATGATGACAAATATGTAAACCGTGACACATAGTAAAATGTAAAAGTTACTTGTTTACACTTCCTTCTCCCCCTTTTGTCGAAGCAAAAAGGTAGTTGGCTTGAGCTCTCCCCTGAATTCATTCCCTACTCCCCCTTATTGCACTATTATTCTTTCTCCCCAGAATGACGAGCTTGCATCACCCCAGTGAAGTCTTCTATCACCACTATTTGAAAGACTCCGTGTTGTGTATTCAAATACTCACGAGCTCCCCCTAGCTCAATGCTCCCCTATCGTGATTGAATCCCCTTGTTTATTAACTTTAGTATCTATCGGATCCATGGATCAAATACTTACAAAGACTTTTCCTACATCAAGGGTTAGCTTCGTGCAACATAATATATAAAAGAATAGGAGCAAAATATTAGGGATAAAATACACATAGCAAGACATGTAATAGTTAAACTATATGAGTGACACAGCCCAAAAGTGTGCCAAAAGGATAAAGATAAAAAAAGAAAACCCAAGAAAGTTGAGCGACACAAAAAGATGAATGCATATTGCAATTCAAAGACACTTGAGTGTCACAACCCGACCAACAACCTAAGGTGTAATTGTTCAATCAATCACACTAAAAAGAACGAGATTCGTTCGTTGACTAACACACAAAATGACTTCTTCCAAGTTGTCATTGGGAAGGCAAGTTCTAATAAACCTTTTGAATGACATAATCATCTACCTAAGATGATTGGTGTTAAGGATGGTTTGTTGATAAGATATACTCTAAATGATTATTATTATGACAAGTCATGCCATAAAGATGACTCGATAGAAGATATACAAAAAAATGAGAATGAGAATGATATGCACGTAGATGTGAATGGAGATGATTCCATAAATGGGAAAGTGTTGGTTTTGACCTTTGAGGAAAGGTCGGGAAAGATGGTTTAGATTAATATATCGTTTGCACTGACAATGAGATGCATGATATATTTCAAAAGAGAAATAGAAAATGTGTATGTGATCCTAACAGGATTGTTGGTGGATATCTCTAACGGGATTGAGGTAATGAAGTTCTAGATTTCTAGTTAGGATGATCCTAATTGTGTGTTAGAGATAATTTGTGCATGAAGGCTTTTGTGTGATTGTGAGGATTGAAGGTTGTTGAACTAACTATCACTTATCAAGAGTGAAGCGTAGTTATAAGGTTTGAGTTTGATGATCGATATAGGGGTTGAAGGTTTTGAAACTAAATAACACTGTCAAGAGTGAAGTTTAGTTATAAGGGTTGAGTGTGATGATGTTAATGTGAGGTTTGAAGATGAGATGCAAGATAAGCTTGCAATGGTAAGGCCTTATATAGGTAAGAGTTGTGGGATTCGAATTAAAGTCGGTGGTAGTGTCCTATGTTGTAGTGAGGGAATCTTAGGTGTATGTAAGTTTGCAAAATTTTGCAGGTTTGAGGTTAGGGATGCATGGATCTAAAGGAAACAGTGAAAATTCATCAAACAGGGGCACGGTACCACTAAATACTGCACGGTACCATTGAATTTAAAGGTACTGTGGCCTATTTAACGGTACCGTGACCTGGAAGTCACGAATTTTCCTGTACAGCCTAGTTCTGGGCAGCTAAAGGGAAGTTTTCTAGGGAATAAGTACCACATTTGTGTGTTGTTGAGAGTGTTTGTTGAAAGACTATATGAGTGTGTTTTCGCCAGTGCTTTTGAATCTGTGAGAATTTTAGACACGAGGAGAGAATTTATACCTAATAAATTCTTTTTACGAGATGAACAGTCGTACTAGACGAGAGGAGAGGAGATCACTTTTATATTTCCGAGGAAATACATAGGTAATCATTAGAGCGGTGTGAAGGATGACTTAATATTTCCAGTGAAATATTTAAAAAGTCACGAGACGAGACGTAAGGGATGACTTTAATATTTCCAGTGAAATATTTAAGAGGTCATACGAGGGATGTGAAGAATGACTCAATATTTCCAGTGAAATATTGAAAGAGTCATGAGATGAGACACACGAGATGACTACAATATTACCAGTGAAATATTCAAGTAGTCATAAGAGGGGTACAAGGGATGACTTTAATATTTCCAGTGAAATATTTAAATAGTCATAAGATTTATGGAATAGTTCCATCATTCCTAGACCTAGACGAAGATGGTTAGAGGATTCTCGTTTGAGAGGTTTGGTTGATTTACGGATTACGATGTACTTCGCACGCGAGTGTTTCAGGGGGTTTTGGAAGGCGTTAAGCAAGTCCTAAGGTGCTGATTAGCAGCAAGGTTTGGGATCTTAAGAAGTGTATAATCACACGAGGATGAAAGGAACTACTAATCACTTATATAGTAACTCGTGAGTCCTTTGTCATCCGAAGGTTGATATTAGCTTTTAGCATTTGGATGAGCGTTTTAACATATGTTGTTAAAAGGCTTTAATATGATGTTTCGGATATGACATTTAACAATTGCGATCGCAAGTTAAACTTACTTGAATATTTCGGATGAAATATTTAAGTTATCAAACCTACTCCGAGTTCTACTGGGTTTGTATCTAACCTTCCCATGACAAAAAGGGTGTATTACTTGGAAGAAGCCGAAGTGATGACCAGGGAATTAGGACAACTTCGCTACTACTTTAACTTATAGGTTTTGACACTAGTGTATGACTATATGACTTCTAAGGGTTCATAGTGATAAGCATACCTAATTCCTAATGTGTTAAAACAACGTAGTGTGGGTGCATAGGCAAATCATCTAAAATGCACATAAGGAGTAAATGCAAATGTCATTCAAAATATGATAATCATTTAGCATTTAAGAGAATGTATCATAGATATGTATATCAAGAGATATAATATCCAAATAGCTAATCAAAGACAAGACGTTTCTAATAAACATGCATTCAATAATTAAACAATTAATTACTGAGCATTAAGAAAGCATGAAGGCATCTAGTCATATCTCACAAGGACATGTTATCAATTAGAAACACATATGTGGGATGCAAGAAATCTAGGTTTGCTAAGGAGAATCCTAAATCCTACTTGTTAATAATGCACTCCTAATGGGAGACAAACTTCACTTATGTAAACTTTCTTTAGTCAAACGTAGAAATGAAACTTTTTCAAGTTGGAGAATGAGTATGAGACTATCACTAGTGGTGCTCAATTCAGGCTAAACACGACCATTTTTACGGGTTATACCACGAACCCAACTTCTCTCCTGAAAGCAATTCAAGCGTTAGGTCAAATTGAATTTCTAGTGCGATAGGTTCTCCAGTAGTCATTCTCATGTTAGAAAAAGTCAAATTCCTATATTTGCCTATCAAAGTGTGGCAAATATGACATTGACTCATTTTGCTACTACATGGCCTAGTATGACTCAACAAGACATATTTCAAAAGCATGTTCATGAAGATGACACGTCTTACACAATATCCTAACAAAGGCAAACACAATGTTTCAATTTCGTGTTTGAGATTTAGAGATTATTTGGTTTAGATGGTGCATTTTAAGATATCTTGGACGACATCTTCTTTTGTTGAGTTGTTACATGTTATTTTAACATGATTTGGATTTCTTAGATCCAAGAGATGCTTTAATGTGATACAATGTAGAATTTACTACATCGAGAGTGTTTCAAGAATGCTCCTTAGCATATCTTGAGAGAGGAATCTAGTAAAGGTTATTTACCTCAATAGATCTTGTGAGTATTATATTTGAAATGAGACATATTGTATATTTCAACAAATATGTTTTTCTAAGAAGAAACTTATCACTCTTACGAATGCTTAGTGAAACAAGTATTTTAGTGTATGACCAATTTTACTTGTTTATGCAATGACACATGTTGTATTGGGTTATTATTCAAATCAAATATCCTATATTTGTTAACAAGATGCAATGTATTCTTGTGTAACATAACCATTCATGTTACAAAGAAAATGAGATGCATATGATATAATTATCCTTTGTCAATCTTTTGATAAGAGATATACATGTGATTTTCTCGAAGATTGATGACATGCATAATAGTTAATAACATATTATGTGTGACAGTTTTACATGACGTGTGATTTTTAGTGTTGAGTCGTTAATGAGCAAAGTTTACATATGTTGTTTGTTTGCTCGTGTTTGGTTTTTCGGAAATGACACATTTACTAATTGCATTGCAAAGTAAATTATTTGAATATTTCGGATGAAACATCCAAGTTGTCAATCCTACTTAGTTGTGTATTTTATGCATCTTTTAAACATATTAGTTTAATGTTTGGAACACAACCATTGGACAAGAAGACTCAATATGACATCTTCAACACAAGTGTGAGTTATGATCCGATGCATATTATTTTCGTCTTGAGAGGACGTCATTATTCTCATAACAACCAAGTGTGATTGAATATGTAGATTCAAGATAATATATTTCGTTATATTTTGATGTTATCTTGAAGCTAGATAAATAATGACACCAATTTCATGTCCACACTCGAAAACTTGTCAATTAGATTCGATGATGACATCAATCATAATTTGAATAATGAATTTTGTACTCGAAATCTTTCTTGACCCTCACGACCACTCCTTTTAAAAAGAAAATAAAAATTTAGGGAACGTGTTCCATTTATTTTAATACTAGTAGTATGTGTGAGGTTAATGACATATTAAGTTACTACTTCGGTATTGTCATTTATTTTATTTGCGAAAAACTATTTATATTATTAAGAATAATATTCTTAGTTTTTCAACACCACATTAGTATAAAAATAATTATCTTAACTATTTTTATACATTTTCTTTTACTTAAATACTAATGTATTAATATGATCTTTTATCTTGTTTAGACAACCCATGTTCAAGCAAGACACGAAGATGTGATGTTTTAGAGATCATGTTACCGATTTAATGAAAGTGTTAAGTATTTTGAGGTGATATACTGTTTATACTTAAACCTTTAGAAAAATAATTGTGTAAGACAATATCTTACAACGCACATGATCAACCAACTTAATTTCCATTCCTAAGAAGGTTACTAAAGCATCCTAACACTTGCAAGATGTCGAAAACACATATGCAAGAAAAGTGGTCTAAGCCTATATGCAATGCAAAACCAATCACGCAACTTAGTGCAGGAAATCTAGTCTAAGTCCTATTGACGCATAAACCAGAAAACTAATAATCAACACATAGCAACAAGGCATGTAAAGACACTTATGCTTATAGATAAAATTAGCTCAACCAAAGATAACAATAATCATACAAAAATATTAACTAACAATATTAAGATACAAAGAAAGACAAATAATCATTTAGCATAACACACAAAAATACTTATCGTCATTTTGTGTATTAAGTATAACAATGTATACTAAGCTTGATTTTATTTTAAAAATGAATTATTTCCCACCCCATTTCAAAATTTGATCAAGTTGAAAATATAAATACATCAACGTGTGATGTTCTCTTTGTAATTTTACCAAAAATTTGCGCAATCGGCTTGACCGGAAAAGACTCTCTATTACGAATCA
Organism: Artemisia annua; assembly: GCA_014162995.1. Taxonomy (NCBI): domain Eukaryota; kingdom Viridiplantae; phylum Streptophyta; class Magnoliopsida; order Asterales; family Asteraceae; genus Artemisia; species Artemisia annua. The sequence goes on from LBNU01037731.1 coordinate 26,727, forward strand.
AAGACTCTCATAAATTTTACTTTACAATCATTTCCTAAAATTATTTTTAAATGAAGTAGACTCAATTACATTTAAAACGATAGGTGGCACGACTCCTACGGACTGACGGTTGATTTTATACGAATTTTTGAAAATTGCCCAATTCTGAAAATCAGACGAAGGTACCGTTAAATTTAGCGGTACCGTCCATATTTAATCGTACCGTCTGTTGTATTTAACGGTGCCGTGACCGTTTTTACAGATTTTGAACAAAACCAATTTTCTCATCCAAAACAAGTATTTGACGTAACAGAAAGATGTAAAACTTAATAAACTAAATACCTAACATATAAAAGATATATTAAGTAACATTTCCATGTTTAGGACTAAGAAAAACATTTATGAAAATACTTTTACTATAAGACAAATAGTTTTCCAAAACGCTATTTTCAAAACCGCATGACATTACAACTCTTTCTAAAGACATAACCGGACACTTACAAATTCTTTTCTTTTATTTGTTTAAGAAAACCTTCAAGCTAGTATAACAAAATATACTTAACAACAAAACTTGTAAGTATTAAGCAAGTAAATAGGTTTCATATTTTATCCAACTTCATGGGTAATTTGATACATGGATCGTTCTCAATTTTGAAAACCATTTGTTTTAAAAATTTGAGTGACGTGGCTCTGATACCAATTGTGAAAACCGTAGAGGGGGTGAATACGTTTCCATTTAAAAACTTAAAAAAAAAAACTTTTGTATCAAACGCCCGATCAAGTGTGACATAATATGAAAAGTGTCAACACTAGTCAAGAACTAGAGATAATATAAAGCATTAAGTAGGGCATGTGACAATAACACAAACTTAGACATATTGTAAACTAGCTTATAGACCCGTGGTAACCCACGGGTTTTTAGATGAGATCGTGCAAAAAAAAATTAGTGTGCGTAAACAAAGGAAGGAAAAACCACAAAGTAAACAGGATGAATCATTTATTCGAAAGGAATATCAACTAAAAAGTCAATGATAGCATAGAGTACAATGCTTATAACTAAGAATGTAATAAACGGTCATGCACGCGTGCTCCAATCTTGATAATGTAGATAACAATTCTTGACAGTCTTCGTAAGGCAATGAGAATTTGTTGATAACCTAATAAGTAAAAAACATTTTGTGTGATTGATACTATATGTAAAATCAAGAAAACGGCATAAACTACATCATATTCCACTTGATTAATGTTTCTTAGCAACATTATTGGGACACCCACCTTCAATGCAAGCCTATGGTTTGGAACACCTGAGAATTTTAATCCGTTGATAAATTCTGGTGCGAACGGACTGATCTATAGCACCACCACGCTCAGTTTTATCTATGTTGTCGCAGCTAAGATAAACCATTTTCTCACCAGGAAACGTCTTCAGCAAATGATCGTTAATAGCTTATAGACCCGTGGATTCACGGGGATTTTAAAGAAATTATTCATTAAGAAGTTGAGTGTGTAGATAAAGTAATAAGCAACAACGAACGTAAACATGTTGCATTCTTTTTTTTAAAGGAATAATAAGTAATTAGTCAACGATCGTATAAACAATTGTGTTTGTAACTATTAATATAATAAGCCAATGCATATTCCGTGAGCACCTAATAAGTTTTAAAAAATATTAAAAGTGTAAATAAAAGGAGTTTGTGATTTATAATGCGTGTAAAATTTAAGACGTGGAATAAATGATGTCATATGTACATTGTATATACCTCTTGAATCTTGATGAAAGACCCTGAAACACTTCTTTGTAGACAACATTTGTAGTGGTGTTTGATAGATTATTATCCGCATCACAAATGACAACTTTCAAATCCCAAACACTTACACAAACTATTGAAAAACGTGCTTTTGGTTTTTCAGTTACCTCTTGCTCGCAAACTGGAGAGACAATAAACAACTTTTCATAGATGCTCAAAGTAGTGCACACATAAATGGAAAGCACACAAATTTCAGAAAAAAAAATAATAAATAAATAAATAAAAAACATTCTTAATCAACAAACTAACGAAGACACTCCTTATTGAAATCTATGAAACCATTTACTATTTATTGGTTGTTAATGAATTGGACAGAGATTAGAGAGCAAGCAATAAAAAGTGTGTTATTTTATCAAATAATGTGTTTAATGCTAAGAGGGGTTGCCTTTTATTGCCTACACACCATTTACATTAAACACATTTGCTGTGTCCAACACCGGTAAATAACACACCATCTACAAATGCATTCGACCAGATACATTTTGGACTTAGTTTTGAAAGATTATCCACTTGTACTGGTCATTCATTTGACTACTAATATCATACCTCGTCAAAGGGAAATGGCAATAATATTTTGGATAACATGAGAAATGTATCAGTGGTGTTGTAACAATAAGATGGCAAGTTTCATTACTCAAACTCTAAATAAGTGAAGCAATAGCTAATTTTTCAAAGTCTGAGAACGAAAAAATTTATCAACAACTTTTAAAAATAGATTCTTCTATATGACCTCTATCATGTTCTGCATGTGGAAAAGAAATTTTAAGTGTATTCCTGAACCCGAAAGAGGATGTACATGGGAATCTCGGGTGTCAGCCACCATTATTTTATATACGCTTAAAGTTTTAATAATTTTCTTTCCTTGTGTGCCTTCAGAGATGAAGAGATCTTGATTCATTACCCAAGCCATTCAGCCATTGTGCACTGCAAGATATGAAAACTTAAGAGAGGTTCACATGATATTCCTTATGCCAAAACCATGCAAACAATTAAAACGTTGTACTTATCATGTAATGCAGTAGTAACTATTATTTGTAAATGAGCGACAAACTACATATTAATTAAGAAGTTGATTAAAAAAGTAAAGGCTAATGAAGACAGAGCTTGTAAACAAAAATAATAATGAAAAATTAATTAGCAAGCTACAAAACTTAGAGAAAAAGATGGCCCTTATTTAATCAACCAGATTGGAACCTCTTGGGGACATCTATTGATCTTGGCTTTGGTAGGTTAAAAGATTAAAATAAAAATCAACCCAACTGTAATTACTAATAAGAACCAATCTATTATATCCACCAAGAACTAACAACAACAAAATTGCACTCTTGAAGCATTCCAGGAAATTTGTAATCCTATTGCTCATGGTATTCGCTTAGAAAACATATTTTTAACAAAACTTCTAAAAACTTTTTGAGTCATAGCAATAAACACGAATATTTGTAAAGTTAAATACTAACGAATTCAAGATGCACAATGCCGATTAAGAAGTTACCTCTACCTTTAAGGTATAAGTTTAGCTCGGATATGAGGTTACTACTACATTCCAAGACTACTAACTTGGTTAATCTAAGAATGCTACCATTAGTTCAATAACAGTTTGTGTTTCGAAAATAATATGCTTGATGGACAAATTATTGATAATAGAGTTTAGAATATACATTACCACTTTTAAATACAACAGATGATCGATATCCAGCATCATGGGTTGCATTAGCAAATGAAAGTATCAGATTAATAAAAAGTCCAGTACAATTTAAACCAAAAAAAAAAAAAAATATTCGTCGACTCGGATTGTCATGGCTCAATGATATTGCATTCTAAGAGACTAAATTCAAAAGGAAAGGTAATCTTAAACTTAATAATATGTGAAACCTAAACCATTTGTAATACCTTAAGCTATTTACGTTATAAATAAGATAATTTGTGTTATCCTAATTTCTTTTTATAATAATGGTCCAAACGGGTTGAAATTTGCACCCATAATGGACAATTTAGAATGTAAAGGGTTGTTCAATGAGAAATTGGAAATACCCAATATAACAAATGAGCTGACATTTTATTTTCCTTTAGTATGTATTAAGTAATCTTTCTAAATCCTTTCAAACAGACCTATTATAAGCAATTTCAAACAGCCCATTTAGTATGCATTATACTAAAGCAAATTTAAAATGGCATAATAATAACAATGTTTTTTTCCATTCATGAAAGGTAAGCTTTTAAAGATAAGCTTACATAATCAGTATGGACTCACTTTCATGTTTGTGATTAAAGGTATTGTTGGATATCTTCGAGTAGATAAGTCTGCAGAAATGAGAAACATAGGATTGGGAATAATACGATATTGAAATAAACTACTCTCATATATGTAAAGGTGACTAACCATTTTTAGAGTAAGTAACATGATCGACAACTCCTTCGAGATGGCAAAAATCGGTGGAGCTAACATTATAGTTGCCATCCAAACGCCCGTTCATAATTGATGGCCTAGAAATTCTGTTATGCAGAAAAAACATGATTAAAATTAGAAATCAAATAGCCCTATTCTGTGTTTTTTCTTTGCAAACATAAGCACAAACAATATTACCAATAATGTGATAAATAAAGGTAGAAGATAGGAAATATATGCGAGGAGTTGCATACTTGCATACTTGAAGATACTGAAGCAAAAAGTGTCTTGATAGTCTACTATAACAAACAATCAGAACGATAAATATCATTGACTTACTTCAATGTAAGCTATAAAAGAATACTAAACCATTCTGGTGAAAACGGGATCCAAATGCATTCCTTCATGATTATTAAAATATGAAGTTTTCAAGGGACTCATTAGTCATATATTCATATAGCCTTTTCCATTTTAGTTAGCTACTACTTAGTGGTGACTGATGAACTTCGGTTATATATGAAGTTTTCAAGCGACCCCTTAGTCATATATTCATAAATCAGGGCTCGATGACGACCCTCAAAACACAATCCTAACAAATTTACTATGTTAACATGACAAGTCTGGCTAGTTGCTAATGCTTGCGAGTTCATTAACTAAATCTTCCCCATTACCTTTCAATTCATTCAGAAGTTTGACTGCGGCACTGTTACCATTTGGTAATGTTCCTTGGCACACAGAACCGTAACCTCCTTCGCCTACTTTGACTTTGAAGGAATCGGCCATCTTCCTCACATTCGAATAAGTGTACCTTTTTGGAGCAAAAGATTCATGATTCTTTATAAAGGCTTCCACGTTGGTAAATTTTTAAATGTTTTACCTTGAAGAAATCTTGAATTTCAAGAAAAGGACGACTAAGATTGATATAATTGCAGCCCCAGTGCCAAAAGTTGCTGCAATAAAAGAATGACATTATAAAACTACTTCCAATTTTGAAAGATAATTCTCGAATTGGAAAGAAACAAACGCAATGTTACCGAGCGCTGATATAAATCTTTGACAATATTTTCATTGTGACAACCATTTACAGGACTTATATATTTCAAACAATACAATCAATTCTAAAAAAATCATCGTCTATACAATCGAGCAATTACTATTTATTACTCGTATTATATAATAATTCTAAACAAATTTGAATATTTTGAATAAAGTGGTGTTTAGGTGAACCCAAGACCAACCCATACCAAACGTGCCCGTTTTGACCCATTGAGTACCTGCCCATTTTACCACCTCTATGGCTCTAATTATAGGCGTGGAACCGAGTAGAATTAATAAGTACCTATGACATCAAAATTAGTACACTATATAAAAAACCTCACTCTCGATATTAATATACTGGAAATATGAACTAAACCACCTTCAACCGCTCGATTTCGATTTCCTTACGTTTCATAAACTTCTCTTGGTCACGCAAATGTCGAATAATTAACCGTAGCCACACTATTATAAACCTAATTGAAGGAGCAATCGATTAGTAAACAACCTGTAAATGAACCACCTGTTGAAAACACAAACCGTATTTCCAAGAGTCCAAAACAGAAACAAACGTAAAGTGATATGAAGAATGGGCATATAACAAATAATGTTACTTATAATATCATGGTGTGCGTGAATAGCCTACTGATTAGCCTTCTCTGTTGCCAATTCAGTAAGACGGGCCTGCTCTTGCATCACCTCAAATACCTAACAGAAAAAGATAACAATATTACACCTTGCAACCCGTGGATATGGAGGGACAAAGTTTCCATCAAAAAATATATAAAATCTATACTAATATCAGATACAGATAAACATTAAAATAAGCAAATCATACCTGTTGAGGAGAGGATGTAAACGAAACTGATGTATCTTGTTGAATCAAAGTTATATTTATCAAATCGTACAACGTTTTTGGAAATCTAAGCACCATAGTGATCCATTACAAAGGTAACAACTTCCAGTTATAATATGAACAAAAAAATGCAAAATACAACTGACCTTCAACTCGAATGCAATCATTAAAGACACGTGAAAGATCCGTTTGAGACCTTTTGCCCTGCTCCACATCTCCTAAACCGTCTCCGCTTCATTTTCTCTCTTTCCCTCTACAATTTCACACATAACACATTTATCAATAAAAGGTAAAAAAATCCGAGAACACGTGATTTTCTAACAAAAGAATACATGTTAGTAACCTAATCCCAATTAACCCACATTATTTGAAGCACTAACCTGTTACATATAAAACCTCTTACAAATGCAATGAATAAGGGATTTAGCTATTCACAAATTCATCAAACACATGGCGAGCATAAATTTCCATCATCGAATCATTACAATTAATCTAAGGTTGACACATTTATAACGTGTGAAACCTTCTTAAATAAAAGGATGTATAAGCCCAAGAATCTTTAGTCTAAAAATGACAATTGAATATCAAATTTTCGAATAACAAAAAATCTACATTAAGCTAATTGGAGAAACTAATTAATGTACCAAAGTTATTAGAAAGATTCTGAGAGTCATAACAAAAAATTACATGGTAAACAACATTTGTGATGGGTCTCTAAACTTACTTCAATATATTGATTAATAAAAGGGTTTCAATTGTGACGTACAAAATATCACAGAAGTTAAAACCATAGTAAATCTATGCGGAACATCAACGCTTAATTTTCTTTAATTAAATTGGATCAAACCATATATATTAAAACTGAACCGAAACAAACCAATTCATAAAAATACCTGTACTATGGCGTGATGAACCATTTCTCTCCAGCAATCGAAACTTGTATCCTCCTCAAGCAATTGAGATGATTGATCAACCGTAGCCACACTCTGATTAGTTTCATTAAACTGACAATCAAAACTCGTATCTTTGGCACATAACCAAGAAGAATTACTAATTATCTATGACATTCAAAATTAGTACTCTATATAAACAACCTCACTTACAAAAACATCAATTTTGCTTAAAAGGGTTTAAAAGATATCATACCGTGCTACTAAAAATTCCTTTCAAACATTTCATCAAACACCTTACACTCTTTAAATCACTTACAAACCTCCTGCACAAACATGTATCACAGAAAAAATTACACCAATCTTCAGATCTACTACATATAACGAACCTCATATTCATAATCAATAAAAAATTTAAAGGTACCAAATTAACACATCAAACTAAACATAGAAAGATAAATCGAAACTTACATATGACCAGCAACCAAAAGATGTCATCGGCTCGATATGTTAGGGTTTTATAAGAATGAATGAATCAAATTGATAATCATCAAATCGTAACTGTCGATATGAATGTGAAGAATATCTTACAGAAGAAGTTTTTCATCATACAAATTCGTAACTTATTTTTGTAGATGATTCATATGAAAATTAATTGATTGATTGTGGTGTTTAATGCTCATACCAAAATTAAGTTGCAGTGGGATGTTGTACCTTAGAGCTAAATATGGAATATACACGTCAGAATATTAATTGGCTTTTTAATGCTCCAAGCTTAGGAGGGTGGTACAAAACTCCATTTTATTAGATAACATAGATAAAATGCCATGACACAAAGCATAACTAACACAATATAAGCAACAAACTACACACGTATAAATGCTACGCAAGATATAAATGTAAAGCGGTAAATGCAATCATAAACGTAAAGAGATAAGTAAAGAAAATGCAAACCCGGACACGACGATTTATAGTGGTTCGGTCACGAAGCTCCTCTTCGCCCTACTCCACTCCCCGAGTACCCAACTCGAGTGTTACTTCACTAATCAACAAGCTCCATTCTCGGCGGAGAAAACCATACAACGTCGCTTACATTATTTTCCGACACTAAGCTAAATGTCGAGTACTAATCTTAGCTAGTACCAATTTACCACGATCTACCCGATCCACACAAATCACACAAGCTACAAGATCCACATGATCTACACTTGATCTACCCGATCTACTCACGATCTACCCGATCCTTACAAATCACACAATCAACACACTGTACACGATCTACCCGATCTACCCATGATCCACTTGATCAACACACAAGCTCACTAGCTACAAGAGATCTCCAAGATCTCAACAAGATCACAATGATCCACTCTCACAAGACTAAACAAAAGATAATGACTACTTGATGTATATCAAGATACAACAAGCTTACAATAGGTAATGCAAGTGCACTACTCAATGACGCTAACACTTTGCATCTTCTTGATACTTTGTGTTCTTCTCTTGGACTAGAAGAGAGATGAAAGTGATCACTTTAATGGATGATTGGATCACTCTAAAACAAACTAAGACTCTCTAAATGATCAAAGAAAGTGATCTAACTAAGGAGGGATTAGACCAGAGAAAGTGGCTGGAAAAATCAAGTGGGAAGTGTAAAATGGTCCACTATTTATAGGCAAAGAGAAATTTGACCGTTACAGTGGGACTGCACCACTAATTGTCACACGGTACCACTAAACTTAGTGGTACCGTGGTACCGCCCGGGACAAAAACGCTCCCATTTTTGTTTTTAGTGGTGAAGGTTTATTTGGGGAAGTTTGGAGCTGATTTTGGGGGGAAAATAGCTGTTGGGATTTTTGAAATGATTTTTCAAAATAAAACATTTNAAAATGGTCCACTATTTATAGGCAAAGAGAAATTTGACCGTTACAGTGGGACTGCACCACTAATTGTCACACGGTACCACTAAACTTAGTGGTACCGTGGTACCGCCCGGGACAAAAACGCTCCCATTTTTGTTTTTAGTGGTGAAGGTTTATTTGGGGAAGTTTGGAGCTGATTTTGGGGGGAAAATAGCTGTTGGGATTTTTGAAATGATTTTTCAAAATAAAACATTTCTTTATCATTCAAAAATAATTTGTAAAATATATTTTTGAAAAAATGTTTTGTCACATTAAAAATGTGAAGTTTAGAAAAATAAAGTCCTTTGATCATTTGTCAAGTAGTAGATTTGTTTGTCCATACCTTGAGTGATTTACGTCGGGATGGAAATCTACAACTTTGTTGAAGCATACTTGAGACGTCGAGAGGTGTTGATGTAAGTATGCATTGATGATTTATGTTTACAAGTAACTTGTGCATTTTACGTTATGCATTACAAGTTACATATTTGTCATTATTAAAACCGAAGAAACTGTTTTGTTTAAATATCATAATATTTGCACTAACATACACCATTAATGTGCATCCCATGTCTTATCCTACCCTTTAGTTGTGAATCATGCTTACGTGAAGGATTTGAGCAGTCATTGGTGTCTTGCCCGGCGTTCCGGTCATGTACCATTGCCTTTGTCGCCTTTGCCGTAGTATGTTAGTAACAACACTACTCCCATAAGCCTTATATATGTTCACCCAATATTGCCTTTAAAAGTTGTTTTGACCTTAGCTCTTGTGGTAGAGATTTGTGTAACCGCCAAGCTTATGATAGAATACATTCTATGACTGTGCGTTGAGTGATCACCCCGAAATTAACACTTAGATTAGGAGAGAGAGATGAGTGTTTGTTCCCATTTCGTGAAGTGTTCGACTTTGATATATTCTAGCATAGGAAATTTTTAGACTCATATTTTCCAGTTTCTTGGGGAATATCTTTTTAAAAATTATTCTAATAAGGTCTACTTGAGGGCAAGTAGAGTTCAAGTGGGGGGATATATGATAACATCAAATAAGTCCATGATTTAAGTGTTAATTTCCCCCTTAATTACTCATCTTTTGTATTTATATGTTAGGATATATACTCTTATTCGTTTATATTCTGTTTCAGGGCAAAGATGAGCAAAGGAACGAAGAAACGCGGAAATGAAAGGACTAAAGAGAAAATATGTGAAGTATGCGGATTATGCACCAACTACGGTGTAGACGTTTCATCTACCTACGCTGTAGCAAGTACTTATGAAGACTACGGCGTAGCTCAGCCATGACTACGGCGTAATGATCTATTAAAGGGCTCTACGGAGTAGCCACTCTCCACCTACGGCGTAGACCCCAAAATGAGGCAGTAAAGAACTCACGTGGCCAAAGAAGAAGTTACGGCGTAGTTTCCCAAATAATTACGCCGTAGAAGCTACTAAGGAAGAAACTACCCCCGTAGCACTTGATCAAGCTACGGCGTAGTTGAGATTAACAAAGGCTACAACGTAGCAACTCATTCAGCTACACCGTAGCAAAGTCGGGCCTATAAATACCAGCCCTAATTTCGAGTTTATTCATTCATTTTTCACCACACAGAAGTTGGGAGAAACTCAGGGAGCAGGACGAACGAAGTTCAATCTGCATACAAGTCATTTCCGAGGGAGAATTCACACACCAATCGTAAGTTTATTCATTCATTTGATTTGTATTCGATTCATGTTTACATTTGTGATATTAAACTCTTGTTTTACTACAATTATGAATATGAGTGGCTAAGCACCTCTTGGTGTTAGCCTTGTTATGAAATTGTTATTGTTATGATTTAGTTTTCTATGCATCTATTATCGTCTTGTTTGTATACTTTCTTGGCTAGTCTTAGGACATTCTAGTTTTGGTAGTGTTGAGTATTGGTAGTTCCTTGGAGGCTTCGTGAATTAACCCTAGGACCCAAGCCAATAAGGATGTGACTTGGTGATAGAAATATCACCATACATGTGCGAATTTACCCTAGGACCACCTACCAATGCGATATGCTTAAAGAAGTTAGAGGGGGTGTAAGATGTGACCAATACCCACATCCCACTAGACTTGTCCAAGTTAGTAGAGGTAGTTAATGACTCTTGCATCTTCGTAGGTTCACGCCGACCGATGAACTCTCGTCTTTACAATAGGCGGGAATATGACAAGGTGTAAGATAGATTTAGGTGATTTAACCCTATGATCCTAAATGTGTATAACCCCCAAACGAAATGATAGGATGCACTTGATAGAAAACTAATCATAACAATAACAAGAGTAGTAATTAGGTTAACACTGCTTCTCCCAACTTGTCTCCTATTTATTTACTTGTCTTTTGTTATTTACTTTTATTAGTTAATTAATCTCTACAATCATAAACCCCCTTTTAAACGTGACACTAAACTTAGATAGACTCCACACGCATAGCTCTTGGGACGACCTCGGCTTTACCAACTAGCTGTACCTCACACGACCGGGTACACTGCCCGATAGTGCATTAGGTAGACCTTAGGTAAACGAGCAACTTATAAATTATAAAACCTGGTCGGTAAAACCTGCATCACATATTAAGGATGATTTGGAACGTGCCTTGGCTATGGAAAACTATTTCAATCCTTTCAAGAACATAATTGTGTATAAGAAGATGGTTGAATTTCTTGGTTCTTTGCCAATCCAACTCAAGAATATTGAGTGGACATCCGATGGCTATAGCAAAGTATCAAAAAGTTGAGGGAGACAAGGTTTGGCATACTAAGATTGAGATTACTAGCCCAAGTGGACGTCGTTTCACTCGTGCATTTAAGACAAGGGAAACCGATAGGATACTTTCGGGAAAGTTCAATTCGGAAGATATTCTACGTTTCGGGAACTATTTTGATTGAAGAAAGCGTTTGGAGGAATAAAGAAGCTTATCACTAAGCTTCCGCTCATTTTGTCTTTGATGAGCCTTATTATGATTGTTTGCATTTTGATTATTTTGGAATATCTTGTCATGTTTTGCATTTCTATGTTATTTTTAGTGTGTTTTAGCTTTTTAAGCTTTATAAGCTTTAATTAATATGAAGTACTTTAAGAATGTGTTATAGTGTTTTTAGTTTGTTTAATTTAAGTTTATTGGAAATGTTTGAAGTGTTTATGAGTTGTGGTAATCATTTAAAGTTATCGAGAAATTGAGGAACGATTTTGTTTAAGTCGGGTTTTAGCTAAAAAAAATTTCATCAACCTCCGGTTGAAGTATTAACCCACGGTTTGAGTCCTCATTTTTACCCTAAGAGAAAGAAAGAAAATAACACCACAAAACACCAACACTCTCAACATCATTCCAATTGATTGGGAGATTGAAGTTTAATTCATACATTGAGTTTCTAAGGATTAAATGGCATCAAAAAGAGTAAGTAACACCATCCAATTACTTTAATTTGTTCTTAATTCGAATTTGATTTCTAGGGTTTTGAATTGGGCGAATATTATATAGTTCGAATTGATTGAATTTCTTTGATGGGGTTATTAGAGGAATGATAATAGGTTTGATTGCAAGTGAAATCAGATGAATGGCTGAGTAGTGAATGAGAATTTGAGGTTTTGAAATTTAGGGTTCATGAATGTCGAATTTTTGGGAATTAGAATCAAGATTGATTGGATTTTTTGTGGTATATGGTTATGAATTAATGTTTATATGCTATTTAATTAATTATATGGTCCACTTGTTTGTTTGATTTTGATTTGATTCAAGGTTTTTGAGGTTTAGAAGTTAAGAGGATAAGGAGAATTAAGCCATTAGAATAAGCACTATTAAGCTAAGTGGAGGAAGGTAGTAACTTGTTAAGAAGTGAGGATGAGCTAGAAAACCCATTTGTGATGTTGATGTTCAGCAAAACGCGGCTGGGAGCCCAACCGCGCGGCTGAGGACCCTCTGACCTGCCCCAACCGCCGGTTCACACTTGAACCGCGCGGCTGGGAGTCTGCTGTCACCACCAAGAACCACCAACCACTGGTTCAATTTTGAACCGCGACGGTTGGGAAAGTTGTGTAATTTTTTTTTTGCTTTGCTTATTGATTTACAAGTTAACCTTTAGCTCCAATATTTCTTGTGTGCTTGTTTTATTGTGTTTTTGTAGAAATGTATAAGAGAAGCTACTCAAGAGGAAGAGAACCCGCTCATTGCTTTGTACGCAAAACAAGGCGAGCCATGAAAGAAGGTAGTCTCATGCCGATTACTAGTGAAAACTTGAAGTGGGGAAGGCTAAGCAAGGAGGCTAAAGCTTGTTTCATGCATTCGCTTATACCATGTTCGCTTGTGGTCATTATCGTTTGGATGTGAAATCGACTTAAGAAGTGTCACTCATTCCGGATATATCCCGTCAACAAGATAGCATCCCCATCTGTAACTTACGTCGTTAACCACAAATGGAACCTCTCGTGTTTTTCCGACTTTGAGATCTTTGAACTCTCACATTTTCGTTTATTCTTAATAAACAATGTTGCTCTTTTTAAAAATGACAAGTTCATACTATTAACTTCTTCTTTTTTGATGAGTTTGTGAACATGTATGTTTCGAAGTCCATTTGGAAAATAAGAAATGATAAATATTTTGTTTGAGTTGTGTAGATATTGAGAAAGGTGATATTTGAAGTTGTGATAAAAATGATGGTTTATGGGGGGTATTTATAGGTAAAATAATAAAAATTAAATTAAGTGTTATTTATTATTTAAAGCCAGGGGATTGCCAAACCACAAAAAATTCCAAGGTGGTTCGGTTCGGTGGTGATCACAAGCAAACAACGTCCAAAAACAGACCATCGTACGTGGTGGTTGGTGGTCTCAATAGAGTTCGCGCGTGGTGGAGGCCACCACCTAGTGGTGCTTCACGACTAGCCTAATTTAAAAATGCACATGTATTGAAACCCCTCAATTCTTTGTTTCAAGCCCACACATGTTTGGTCATATACCGATAGATATTTCAAGAATTGATATTACTACTCTAGTATTTAGAGAGAAAAATAAAAATACAAGTCTCAACATAGAAAAACATTATCTCTCATGTAATTGACGAATTAGAACCATGCGTTTGACAAGACTAATGGGTCTCATGTTGACACATTCGAAGATATAACCAAATCACGTCGTTCTGTCTACTTTGATGGAGATCCCAAGAGCACAGCACCGAGTGCATTTTCCTACGGAGTGGACATCATGTCATCTTTTTAAAAAATGAGTATGTCCCCAACCGCAGGCTCCTTAAAAAATATATTGGGTTCTGTGTGTGCGATGTCATAAAGCTGCTTACTTAACCTCTCCACAGGTGTCATAACAAACTTCTCAAGACATGATCGTCTATGCTTGGGAATGTTTTTAAAAGCTTGATCCAAAAGCCCTACAAAACCAAAAAAATATATTCATTAATTCTAAAAGTAAAAATGAATAATTAATAAGGATCAAATTTAAAAGATGAAAAAAAAAATATAACAATATCACAAATACGTTGCTTAATTTCTTGTAAAAGTAACCAATTAACGAACACAACACTTAAATATTTTTATCCATATATTTAATGTACAAAATTTTAAAAGGTGCTGCAAAGGCAAGAATTATCTCTAACCATCATAATTTTACATATAAATTCTTTCTTGTAACTTGTTCATTGGCTTTTAAATATGTGTATAAATACAGATTGTTACATGTGAATATTATATATATCATATGCTTAAAAATTAAAATTGCATACTTTGACATATTTATATCATTGATGACTTTTCGTTATATACTTATTGTATCATCTAATAAATATACCTTTGTATGGCTTTTAAATATACCTTTGTATCTTTTAGCAACTTTAAGCAAATAATAACTTATGTTTTTTAAGAAACAATGACTAGATTATTTAAGAATTATAGGTTTAAAGACTTACTTAACCAGATACATAATTTGTTACTTGCTATGTACATATAGAATAAAGTTATATAAACTCGCAACAAAATGCAATAGAAACTATATTCACTATCAAAACATAAGATTAGCATTTGTTTTATTATCAACTTAAGTAACTTTTTTCTCTCTCAATGTAATTTCTATTTTTCCTATCAATTTGAGAGCAATTTGGGATGGTCGCCACCATTAGTGATAAAAGTAAAGGGAATAAAGATACAGATAAGTTACTTATTACTACTTTACATAGTGTCTTATAGTGGTAGATGAAAAAAAAAGATTATTATAAAAACACATATGGGCAATCAATCTCTTTTTGTGTAAGCATAACTCCTAACTCTAATCAATTCAAGTGTAATAGATACAATCTAAAATTTTATTCCTATTTTACTCATAAGTCATATTTTATATGGATTTTTTTTAACGCCGAGGGCACGTGCTTGAGTGAATAAGTCAAGTTTTTGTTTATTTAATTGAAGATTTTATATAATTATAACAAATTTTTAGTTTAATTAATGTGTAATAGTAGCAAACTTATATGATAAGATTTTGTTTGGGGTCAATTACTTAAAGAAACCAAGGGAATTTTTTTTCCACTATATAGACCATTTCCGATTTTTGGAAAAAATTTCCAAATACAGACAAGACATTTGCTCGCCTATCACGACTCCGTTCTGATTATGCCATGTGTCCACCGCCATTTCCACACTCAAAAGTTATTTCCCCCGACTTCTTTCATCATCACATCTCCTTATCAGCAGAAGTTATTTCCCGCGACTTACTCATCAGCACATCTCCTCCAGCCGCGACTTGTTGCCCTTGTTAACGACTTACCTCCTCATCAGCGCACACATAGTAGATCTATAATCAATGAAAAACACACACACACACACATAATCAAACACACAAGACCACCTTAACACACACAAGGACATACAGTGTATTTGTAATCGAGCCATGGAAGAACAGATTCAAGAAAGAAACAATTGAAGATGAAGACCGATTAAGGTAATGTATTTATGTGCTTTATTATAATTTTAGTAGGGTTTTCCACAATTGTTTGTTGAATTTTAATTATTTATGGATTATGTTTTGGTATGATTGTTTTAGTGGATTAGCTAATTAGTAGTTTATAGTGCAATGTATGCTTGAATTTTGATGAAAAATGATAACAATCTGTTTATCAAGGGTGTGATGGATTGTTTATTAAATGATTCTGATTTTGTTTCATTTTTTGGTAAAAAAACTTCTGAAAGAAAACAACAAGACTTATCTTCAGGGTAGGCCAAAAGGTGGAAATTTCATTTGAAGAAAACCGTTTGTGCGGCGTTTGGTTCCCTGCGGTTGTTGTTGAGGATTTGGGTGGAAAATTTTTGTTAGTTGAGTACAAGTGTGCAGGGATCAATGGCGGGGAGAAGCTTCATAGAGTCAGTGTAGATCATCATCACATTCGTCCCTCGTTGCCGAAGTTTAAGGATATAAGTTTTGGTTTGTTAGATAAGGTTGACGCGTTTTATGATTTTGGCTGGTGGAGTGGTGTAGTTACCAGAAAACTTGCTGATAGTAGGTACCTTGTGTATTTTAAAAACACAAATAAGGTGAAAGACCTTGGTCATCGGGAATTAAGGCCGTATGCGGAGTGGAAAGACGACAAGTGGTTGACACCTTACGAGGTATCAAACGTCATTTGAATGATTTTAGTTATAACTGTTATTCATGTGTCATTTGAATGAGTTATGATGTATATGATTTAGAATATGTGTAGCTAAATCATAAACATCATAACTCATTCAAATGACACATGAATAACAGTTATAACTAAAATCATTCAAATGACGTTTGATACCTCGTAAGGTGTCAACCACTTGTCGTCTTTCCACTCCGCATACGACCTTAATTCCTGATGACCAAGGTCTTTCACCTTATTTGTGTTTTTAAAATACAAAAGGTACCTACTGTAAGCAAGGTTTCTGGTAACTACACCACTCCACCAAACAAAATCATAAAACGCGTCAACCTTATCTAACGAACCAAAACTTATATCCT
Source organism: Artemisia annua (assembly GCA_014162995.1). Taxonomy (NCBI): domain Eukaryota; kingdom Viridiplantae; phylum Streptophyta; class Magnoliopsida; order Asterales; family Asteraceae; genus Artemisia; species Artemisia annua. The sequence continues at coordinate 43,581 of LBNU01037731.1, forward strand.
TAAACTTCGGCAACGAGGGACGAATGTGATGATGATCTGCACTTACTCTACGAAGCTTCTCCCCGCCATTGATCCATGCACACTTGTACTCAACTAATAAAAATTTTCCACCCAAATCCTCAACAACAACCGTAGGAAACCAAACGCCGCACAAACGGTTTTCTTCAAATGAAATTTCCACCTTTTGGCATACCTTGAAGATAAGTCTTGTTGTTTTCTTTCTGAAGTTTTTTTTACCAAAAAACGAAACAAAATCATAATCATTTAATAAACAATCCATCGCACCCTTTATAAACAGAAAGTTATCATTTTCATCAAAATTCAAACATACATTGCACTATAAACTACTAATCAGCTAATCCACTAAAACAGTCATACCAAAACACAATCCCTAAATAATTAAATTCAACAAACAATTGTGGAAAACACTACTAAAATTATAATAAAACACATAAATACGTTACCTTAATCGGTCTTCATCTTCAATTTTTTATTTCTTGAATCTGTTCTTCCATGGCTCGATTACAAATACACTGTATGTTCGTGTGTGTGTTAAGGTGGTCTTGTGTGTTTGATTGTGTGTGTGTGTGTGTTTTTCATCGAGTTATAGATCTACTCTGTGTGTGCTGATGAGGAGGTAAGTCGTTAACAAGGGCAACAAGTCGCGGCTGGAGGAGATGTACTGATGAGGAAGTCGTGGGAAATAACTTCTGCTAATGAGGAGAAGTGATGATGAAAGAAGTCGCGGGAAATAACTTCTGAGTGTGGAAATGGCGGTGGACACATGGCATGACCAGAACGAAGTCGTGATAGGCGAGCAAATGTCTGGTCTGTATTTGAAATTTTTTTTCCAAAAATCGGAAATGGTCTATATAGTGCTTTTTTTTAGGGGAACCAGAGAAATTCATTAACTGGGGTTTGTTTTAGAATAGTATATTCAAACGATGATAATGTAATTAATTTGATTTTTAAACAATATTAATATATTTTAGAAGTTAATTTATTTGTTTTGAACTGAACTTCACTCAAGCACGTACCCTCGGGGTTAGAAAAAATCCATAAAATATGACTTATGAGTAAAATAGGCATAAACTTTTAGATTCTATCCACTACACTTGAATTGATTAGAGTTAGGAGTTATGCTTACACAAAAAGAGAGTGATTGCCCATATGTATTTTTATAACAATCTTTTTTTTCATCTATCACTATAAGACACTATGTAAAGTAGTAATAAGTAAATTATCTATATTTTTATTCCCTGTACTTTTATTATTAATGGTGGCGACCATCCCAAATTGCTCTCAAATTGATAGAAAAAATAGAAATTACTTTGAGAGAGAACCATCCCAAATTGCTCTCAAATTGATAGAAAAAATAGAAATTACTTTGAGAGAGAAAAAAGTTACTAAAGTTGATAAAAAAACAAATGCTAACCTTATGTTTTGATAGTGAATATTGTTTCTATTGCATTTTGTTGCGAGTTTATATAACTTTATACTATTTGTACATAGCAAGTAACAAATTATGTATCTGGTTAAGTAAGTCTTTAAACCTATAATTCTTAAATAATCTAGTCATTGTTTCTTAGAAAGCATAAGTTATTATTTGCTTAAAGTTGCTAAAAGATACAAAGGCATATTTAAAAACCATACAAAGGTATATTTATTAGATGATACAATAAGTATATAACGAAAAGTCATCGATATAAATACGTCAAAGTATGCAATTTTAATTTTTAAGCATATGATATATATAATATTCACATGTAACAATCTGTATTTATACACATATTTAAAAGCCAATGAACAAGTTACAAGAAAGAATTTATATGTAAAATTATGATGGTTAGAGATAATACTTGCCTTTGCAACACCTTTCAAAATTTTGTACATTAAATATATGGATAAAAATATTTAAGTGTTGTTGTCGTTAATTGATTACTTTTACAAGTAATTAAGCAACGTAGTTGTGATATTGTTATATTTTTTTCATCTTTTAAATTTGATCCTTATTAATTATTCATTTTTACTTTTAGAATTAATGAATATAATTTTTTGGTTTTGTAGGGCTTTTGGATCAAGCTTTTAAAAACATTCCCAAACGTAAACGATCATGTCTTGAGAAGTTTGTTATGACACCTATGGAGAGGTTAAGTAAGCAGCTTTATGACATCGCACACACAGAACCCGATATATTTTTTAAGGAGCCTGCGGTTGGGGACATACTCATTTTTGAAAGAGATGACATGATGTCCACTCCGTACGAAACTGCATTCGGTGCTGTGCTTTTGGGATCTCCATCAAAGTAGACAGAACGACGTGATTTGGTTATAATCACAAGTTTTATTTGAGGGTTATTTATTTTATTTTATTTTATTTTTTTAATTTTTTATTTTTTTTTTACTTTTTAATAGTTATAACTTATAAGGGCCTGTTTGGTTTATAAGTGGATTTAGAATTGGATTTGGATTTTGGATTGGTTTGAAAGAAAAGTAGGAGAAAGAAAATTAATAATTATTTAATTTGTAAATTTATTTAATAAGTAAATTGGGATATTGACTTTGACTTATAAAAATTTGTAACAAAGAGACAAAGGAAAATGGGTGGCAAAAATGAATTGTGTGGTGGAAATGAAATTGTCGAAAGGTAGCTATTTGATGTGAAATGAGGGTCCGTTTGGTATGAGGGTATGTGAGGGTTTAGAATCAAAGAAAAAACAAAACCTTTGTTTGGTATACTTTTGTTTTTTCTTCTAAAGGTATTGAATGATAGATCTCATAGTAGGCCTAAGTGGTAGGAATGGTGAATGAAGACGAAATGGTCCCACAGTGAATGAGTAACATATTATTTATATCTATTGTATATATAATTAATTATTATTTATATAATTAGGGCTATTTGTATATTCGTTAATTTTTATTTATTGTTAGATTTTAATTTTGTTACTTAATTCGCCTTGTTCATTTGGTATATTACAAAATTATTAAATAATTATTAAATAACTACTGAAATTATTACAACAAAAAGTTAAGAGCGTAATTCGATAACAAAAATTTAAAATCTCTTGTTTGGGTCAACCTGAAACTCGACCCGAATAAGTTTTTTTTTGGGTTCGGGCCTGGTTATTCGGGTTCGGGTATCTTTGACAGCCTTATTTCTGGCATAGATGTCAAAACATGTTTTTAAGTTCCTGTCTAAACGTTAATGAGCCATATAGTTTACTCTTTATAGACCGTTCTTGTGTTATATAGGTTAGATACACGCACACACACACACACGCTCCCACATGTATACGAATTTATGTAATTTATACACATTATTACGTTTTACACACGTTATCTGGCTAAAGACATACAAGTATTAGTGAAAAGAGCGGTTCAATTATTTACATTTAATGTAAGCATCTTTAGTAGTGTATGGCACAGATTCGCTAATAACGGACATACGACAAGTACCAAAAAGTAAATATCATATAAATAATAATGAATCACCTGTATGAAATAAAAAGACCAGCCTTACGTTTGACTTTGCAATGATTACAAGGCCCCTTTTTCACCATTCTGACTCTCGGCATGCTGACTCCTTGGGAAACTTTTGGCACTATAACAATGAAGTACACACAAAAAGCTTAGTTAATCTCACCAACATAACTATTGAGGAAAACAGGAGTAAAACTATCTTGGGTTACCTGTAAACTTTGATGTGCTTTCTTGAAAATGTTTTTCTTTTGTCTTTGCAAGTGTTCAATTTATAGATGAAATGATAGGTATATATATAGTCATGAATGCTAGTTTTTGGAACAACTTTTAATTTGTTTTGCAATATCTTTCATAAACTAATGTCTTAGTCATATACATTCACTTTTCAAGGTTTTCAAATGAATCTGCATTTAAAGTCTAATTATCTTTTATATCTTTAAACAAAATTTACTTGTTTTCCTTAGGAGGATATAAAAAATAAAGTAACATTGAAGTACCTTGCCTGAAATTAATTAAATTTCTATACATGAGCGATAGACTTTGACTTACAATTTTTTTTCTATACATGAGCAATGGTTTTTGGAACAACATTAATTTGTTTTGCAATACCTAGTTTTAGTCATGGTAGATACTGATATATTTTTCGTGAGATTTTTTTAACAAACTTTATGGGTAGTTAAGTACAAGCGTGGCTGGATTAAAGCATTATATGTTTTCCTTTTGTTAGTCTGTAATGTGACTGCGTTATCTATTACCATTGTTCCTGTTCAAATAATTCTACCATAGGGAAACATATTACAGTGACTTTTTTTATTCTACCATAGGGATAGATAACAATAGTGTTTTCAAATATTGCCCACTATCTTGTATTCGTAATGACATTCTGATTCAGATATTAGAAATATGAGCTGATTACATTGATAAAGTTAAAATTAGATAGCTGTAACAAATGGATAAAATTACAAATATATTCATATGCACGTGTAATATGTTCACATTTATTCTACCACTCGAAGCATATTATGATAATTATATTACAATGACTTTCTCGAATATTACCCACATCTTGTTTAGATAATGGCGTTTTGATTCTATAAAGGCTTTAGGCTATACAACAACGAACTTTTTTCAAAGTCCCCTTTTGGTACGTGAACTATAAAATGTCTATTAAAATGCTACAAACTTTCATAAAGTGTTCCAATATGCACATTTTGGTGACTTGTCATACCACAAATCCGACACGTGTCACTATATTTTACGTGACAACTCACAAAACTGTGCAAATGGAAGTATGGAACACTTTTTGAAAATTTTCTAACATTTTATGGGACATTTTGTAGTTCACATACCAAAATGTTGCTTTCAAAAAAGTCCGTTGCTATCTAATGGCCTAAACCCATCTAAAAAGTAGAAACTCAAGATTCATTGATTTCAAATAACTAGAATAAATTATTTTCCAATATGCGTAACGCTACCTCACAAAGGTCGAGTTTTAGTCATTTGAAATCGGATATCCAATTATGTATAGTAAATGACGGTGTTTTGCAATGGTTCAATTATAACTGCAACTCTTAATGTGCCTTGGATAATGTGCCTTGGATCTTGTCTGAATAAAGACTTCATCTAGAGTTAAAATCATGTGGATGTTCCTTTTGGAGCTTAAGAGAGTAGTCCGTTATATAGAAAAATTACATATCTCTCGCTCAGGTAGAAAGGAATATTAACTGATCGACATGCCAATAAATGATATTTGAAAAGTATTAGGTCAAAAATGAAGTAAGGTTTTGACAGTTCGTTTCTGTTTTACGTCCCTTTACATCAAAATCCCAATATAATCTTTATACCTTTTTGGGGTTATTTCTTTGTATCCATCTCTGTACAACACCTTTTTATTTTATTTTATTTTATTTTATTTTATTTTTTATTATTATTATTTTTTAATACTATGGGAGACCTGAGAGTTACATTTAATTTATTTCATCGTGAATAGAAATAATTCATACAGTAAAGACTTGCGTAAACCGCATACCTAGCTTTAACTTATTTGTAGACGACTTGACACTATATTATACGCTGGTATAATTAGGAATCCGTAGTTCTTGTTTGTTTAGACTTCATTTCCTGTTACATAATCTTTGTAATGTAAACAAACTTGTTATACTTAGCATTGAAATCAAAACGAATTCAGTGAGATTGTTTCTTTCNTTTCATAAAGTGTTCCAATATGCACATTTTGGTGACTTGTCATACCACAAATCTGACACGTGTCACTATATTTTACGTGACAACTCACAAAACTGTGCAAATGGAAGTATGGAACACTTTTTGAAAATTTTCTAACATTTTATGGGACATTTTGTAGTTCACATACCAAAATGTTGCTTTCAAAAAAGTCCGTTGCTATCTAATGGCCTAAACCCATCTAAAAAGTAGAAACTCAAGATTCATTGATTTCAAATAACTAGAATAAATTATTTTCCAATATGCGTAACGCTACCTCACAAAGGTCGAGTTTTAGTCATTTGAAATCGGATATCCAATTATGTATAGTAAATGACGGTGTTTTGCAATGGTTCAATTATAACTGCAACTCTTAATGTGCCTTGGATAATGTGCCTTGGATCTTGTCTGAATAAAGACTTCATCTAGAGTTAAAATCATGTGGATGTTCCTTTTGGAGCTTAAGAGAGTAGTCCGTTATATAGAAAAATTACATATCTCTCGCTCAGGTAGAAAGGAATATTAACTGATCGACATGCCAATAAATGATATTTGAAAAGTATTAGGTCAAAAATGAAGTAAGGTTTTGACAGTTCGTTTCTGTTTTACGTCCCTTTACATCAAAATCCCAATATAATCTTTATACCTTTTTGGGGTTATTTCTTTGTATCCATCTCTGTACAACACCTTTTTATTTTATTTTATTTTATTTTATTTTATTTTTTATTATTATTATTTTTTAATACTATGGGAGACCTGAGAGTTACATTTAATTTATTTCATCGTGAATAGAAATAATTCATACAGTAAAGACTTGCGTAAACCGCATACCTAGCTTTAACTTATTTGTAGACGACTTGACACTATATTATACGCTGGTATAATTAGGAATCCGTAGTTCTTGTTTGTTTAGACTTCATTTCCTGTTACATAATCTTTGTAATGTAAACAAACTTGTTATACTTAGCATTGAAATCAAAACGAATTCAGTGAGATTGTTTCTTTCTATTAATGAAACACAAGATGAAAGCCTAATTAACTTTAAACGTTATGTTTAATCGAGTTCAAGAAGACAAGAACTCAACCTCATTATAGTAAGCAGTAGCACACATGTTTTATCTTGAAAACCATGAAACATCAAAATTATGTCTGGAGTATATATTTCTATAATTTTGATTTATTTGGAGATGTTAACATTTCTGAAAGACTACTTTGGTGATTTGTTTTCATTAAATATGAGCAAAAAAAAAACGAAAGGTTTGCCAAACAAGGCTTGTCTGTTGTTGGTAGGTCAACTTCTAAAAGCCGGGTTTACAATTAATGGGGTTGATTCATCTATTACGATTATTACATTTTATTTAATTGTTAGTAAGCAGGATTCTAACATTCCTAGAAGATTACGATGTGTTTTTTAAGCAGTTACATGTACGCTGGTGAGAAATCTTATAATTTGCTAAAGATATTGGGTAGTCGATAAATGTTTTAGAATGTAGATGTCATGTAAAATATCAGCTTTCTTTCTCACACTTTTTAAGCTGTAAATCTGTAATTGCAATTGTGGGCTATTCGAATAAAGGCATGCAAGTTTTCAATTTACTATACCACAGAACTAAACGAATACATAAGTTTTATCGCAGGTATATGTTAGGGTAGAACACATCTAAAATAAAGTACAGTCGTTACATTCAACACATTCGTATATATTATAAGCTAATGCATAATTTATCTAATTTATAAATTGCTACTGACCTGTTTATTAGTGGCTGTTTCTCAGTTATATTGATAAATCGGAAGGATTGAAGGTGAGGAGAATGGCTTCCATGAGAAGGCAGCCTAAGGCTGTTTTCATGGCTTTTGGGACGAAAGGGGACGTGTATCCGATAGCTGTAATTCTCTCTGTCTTCTGCATATTTTATCTCCTCCATTCCAAATTTGAGACCAATTTAATTTCTCCTTTTATTCCTAATTAAATGAATGAATGAATGTTTTATCAAAAGAAAAGATTCTAGGAAACGTGACTTTTTTATACTATTATTCTTGCTAAACTACACTATTTTTCCAATTATAGCATACGACTCTCGAAACATTCGTAGAAAGATACCTGCTATTCTCTGCAATTAAAGTTAATGGAAACCAGTTTAAGTTATCTGACAATCAATGCTTTTTAGAAAAGATGAAATTTGTTATGTTCCCAGTACGATCTGGTTTGTTATGATGAATGTCTCAGGATATTATATTGGTTAGAGCACCATATAGAAGTGGAACATATGATGAAAGTCTGCTAGAAAGCGTTATTTAAAAATTGGTTGAGTAGGTAACTGAGAAAATAGCAGAACACTGTAAAATAACGATTAATAAGATGTATCAATATCATGTGTAAAAGAAACAATGGCCTCTAGTAGAGTGATCAGGTGTTGGAGCTAAGTGATTTTCCTTCACGATATCAGGTATGAAATAAAGATGCTGTAGGGAAATCATGTTGACATTTGTTAGCATGCCATTGGTGGGAATATTATGTCATATTGGTTTTGCTGTTTCTTTAGGCTAATAGAATGCTCGTTGTTGGACCTCTAGGGTTTTCACCATAAAAAAAGTCACTGTAATTAATGTTGCTAAATTAATGTTGCTCAGTGATTTCCTATTTTACTTTCATTTTCTTTCTTTTCTTTGCTCTATTTTCTATTGATTACTTCTGATTGTTATATATATATGTTTTAACATTTATGTGTAGGCAATTGCTGCAGCTTTTGCTTGTGACCAGGTGCAATACCATGTGGATTTTATATCTCATTCTGCACATCAGGTTTGTTCAATTCTTTCTCACACTAATTAATGTCACTCTGTTTTGTACCTGGCTCTTGAGGTGGTATGGTTAGATCAAGGATAGAATGCATATATTCAACTTATTTGACCTAGTTTGAGGCATTTCTAATTCCACCTAAATGGGGTCCCGGGGCCTGCCCGTTTGGATGGTTTAACTCGGGAGTCGGATTTCAAGTGTGGTGTCGTTCTAAAAAAAACCAACATAACTATTAAAAATTCAAAAGTTTAAACAGCAAGAATATAATTTTAAAGAATGATAAGAATCTGAAATGTTTAAGAAAACAATAATATAAAGGTTTGTGTAAGGAGAAATACAACGGACAAAATAGAAATTAAGACATTCATGGAAGGTGTTTTAGTTCTAATACTAGGACATGCGTGGTGTATACTATTCCTACTTCTGCCCAAAATGGGTCTAAAGAGATATTCTTACAGATAAAAAATGAAACGTATAATTGACGCTCTACTTGGCGGGTGTTCAGGGATTGTTTATTTTCCTGTCAAGAAATGATGGCTTTTGAAACCATCAAGTTTTTTTTGAAAGAATTCTCCAGCGAACAATATGTTCGAAAATGAGTCGTAATTCTAGCTAGGAACCTGGGACTGTTGATCACGAAAAGTTTAAAGATCCCTCTGAAATAAGAAATAAATTTAATGGACGCTAAAGTTATATAGCACTCTCCATTTCCAAAACCATACTGAGGTTACACAATTGTAAAGTCAAGTACACAATCAAAGCCATACATGTAAATATATCCGGCTAAACTGTTACACAAAAACCTTTAATACTAGCTGGTTATCTCCTGTTTTGGTGTTGGTCCCACTTAAGCAATATGGTCATTTGTATGAAATTGTTGCAAGTTAAATTGCTGTATGCAGTTTTTTTTAACACCCCCTCCTCTCCGTGCATACACAAGAACTACTTTAAGAACAATATTTTTAAGGTTAAATTTCCATCTATTAACCGCAATTTAAATTTGTTTGCTGTTGGCAGGACGTAAGGGAGCATTTAAGCAGAAAAAAGGTTTTGTATATTCCTGTTTCATCTCCACCTGTTCTTTCTCCTGTTGAAGATAAGAATACTTCAGGTTTGCAGAAATTTTTTTGTTGTCACTGTAGCTCATTTAGTTTAATTTACGCTGCTGTCTTTGCTGGAGAAAATAAGCACAAAGTTAGCAGCTCTGTGCTTTGACCAGATTTTTGTGTCTGAGTGTCTGTTTTGGAGTTTTTCAGGTTCTGTGCCATTATCCTTTTGTGAAGAGAAAAGGAGAATAACAAGAGAACATAGACAAGAATGTGTAGTCATATTTGAAGATATCTTTGGTGATGTCCCGGTCATGGAGGCTGATCTAGTCATAATAAACTTTTTTGCATTGGTAATGTCTACCTGACACCTAAAACACGAATTGGCATGTATTCAATTAAAATGATGCCATACTTTTTTATGTGTTTGGACTGTTACATGTCTTTGAATATTAGCATATTTTGTAATGATGTCCACTTTTGGAATGTTAGCAGTGTACCCTAATGTCTAGAGGGGGCAATATCTGAACTTCCATCACATAAAGTTATGAAATGTAGGTATTTGTGTTAGTCATCTAAAGCAAAGAGTCTTCATTTTGTTTGATTGCTATATCATGGTAATACCGTAATTGTATCATGTTCGGTAATCTCTAAGTAACTTTTTGATGTATGCACAATAATGATTTAACTGAGAAACCTTCTTTCTATTTCTACAGGAAGGTTGGAGCCTTGCTGAGCTTTTTAATGTTCGCTGTGTGGTAGCAGCTCCTTACGTTGTTCCTTATAGGTAGAGTTGACGTTTATTCTTCAATACAATTTCGTGTAACTTTTTTTACAATTTATTTAGCCACCTGGTGCAGTGCTCCATCTTCTTTTGAACGAAAATTTAGTGAAGAGCTTCCACTTTTGTACGACTTTCTTCAAGAAGCTTCAAGTGATAAGGTAAATCTCATTTTCTTCACTTAATGCATGTCTTTTTTACTTAAAATAGTTTCCTCGTCTCTTTATTTTGTTTCTTTTAAAGTGTGACGTCCAATTCATTTGCAGTTTCGCTTTATATACAGTTTAATTGATCTCGGACTGGCATCTTTAGTATCAATCAACAGTTAATTTCCTTAAATATCTAGTTTAACTTTTCTTTTTTGAGAAAAACTGATTCTAAAAACATGATCTATGACCTAAATTAATTTATTTAATGTAAATCCTTAATAACATCATGCAAGCATTTTGAACCACTTGTGTAGGATATATTTAATAACAACTATTAAATTCTTAATGTTCTTAAATGCTACTTCATGGAGCTTCGGAAAAGGAGCACTCCGAAAAAAAAAGTAAAGTTACTTGTTGCTTGCCAAAAGAATATTAAAATCACAATACTCACAATGCTCTCAAATGCTCTAAAACGCTTATGCGCCGAACACACCTAAAATTAGAGTAAGAGCAAAAAACCATCACTTTGCATATTCTAGACTATCTTTTTTGGCAATTTCGGAACTAGACTTTTAGCCCGTGTAATCCATTTTAGGTTGCGGATCCACGTGGCTCAAGAGAAAATTGCCACCTAGTCCAACCTGCTCTATGGTATTCTCATAAGTCTTTTTAGAAGCAAATGAATATTTATTAGAGCATCTTTAATGATCAATGTATTAAGTAGCTTTTTAAAGGGTGAATTTCATTAAATAATAATCAGGTTTCAATATTTTTCCACTAAAGTAACTCAAAGTTTGTTTTGGCTTAAAAAACTACTCAAGTTTAATTATTTTTTTTTCGAAAAGCAATAGTATATATAGAACCACATGAAGCTTCAACAAGTTGACCCATTGCCTACGAGGCACAGACAACAGGCCATCAAATGATAAACAAGAAAGCTGCAGAAAACTAAAACAAAGTTACAAACAAAACATAGCAAAAAAAAAACCCCGCTAAAATGGCCCCATTATAGACCCGCCATGAACTCAAAATAAATAATGAAAAACACGAGCCTTTGCACCAATCCACCCAGCTAATACCAAGTTTTTTAAATCTGTGTGAAATCCAAAAGAAAAAAGTCACCTGAATCTCGAAAAACATATCAGCAACCACCATCTCTTTAGACCGAAAAACCTTGCTATCGCGCGCTTTCCATATCAGATACAAAGAACTCCAAATAACGGCTTGCCACACGCTCTCAAGTTTCGATGACACCAAACCATAAGAGGAGGATGAACCATTAAAACAACCAATATTCCACCCAAAAAAAAAAAAAAAAAAAAAAAAAAAAAAAAAAAAAAAAAAAAAATTAAAAAAAAAAAAAAAAAATTCA